>JAQZBX010021688.1:0-32100 GCA_029593785.1 Cabassous unicinctus
CTGCATCCAACAACATATTAAAAAGATTTTACACCATGACCCAAGTGGATTTATCCCAGGAATGCAAGGGTATTTATGAAAAGCAGTGTGATACCTTACATAAATAGAATGAAGGGGTGTGGGGTAGGGAATGATTATCTCAATAGATGCAGAAAAGTCATTTAACAAAATCCAGCATCCTTTCTTGATAAAATCACTCAGAAAAGTAGAAATAGAAGTGGACTTTCTCAATACGATAATGGCATTTATGAAAAACCCACGGATAACCTCATACACAACGGTGAAAGACTTTAAAGCTTTCCCCCTAAAATCAGGATGATAATGTACTAGAAGTTCTTGCCAGAGCAATTGAGCAGGAAAAAATAAAATATATCCAAATTAAAAAGGAATAAGTACAACTATCTCTATTTGCAGATGGCATAATCTTATACAGAGAAAATCCAAAAGAATCCAGAAGAAAATTAGTAGAGCTAATAAATGAGGTTCAGCCAAGTGGCAGTGTACAAGATAACAAAAATCAGTTGTGTTCCTGTAAATTAGTAATTAATAATCTGAAGAGGAAATTAAGATAATTCCATTTATATTAGCATCTAAAAAAATATCTAGAAATAAATTTAGCCATGGATACAAAAGACTTTTATACTGAAACAAAACATTGCTGAAGGAAATTAAAGAAGACCTAAATTAATGTCAAAACATCCCATGTGCATAGATTGGGAGAGTTAATAATATGTCAATATTATCCAAAGCAATATGCAAATTCAGTGCAGTCCCTAACAAAATTCCAGGAGCCCTTTTTGCAGAAATGGAAAAATTGATCCTCAAATTTATTTGGAACTGCAAAGGATCCTGAATAGCCAAAATAATCTTGAAGAAGAACAGGGTTGTAGGACTCACACTTCCCTGATTTCAAATTGTACTACAAGACAAATGTTATTAAAACGGTGTGGTACTGGCATAAAGATAAACAGATCAATGAAACAAAATTGAAAGTCCAGGAATAGACCCACACATGGGCTTGGGAGAACTGGATGTTCACATGCAGAATAATTAAGTCAGACCCCTACCTCACACCATATACAAAAATCAAGGTGGATCTAGGACCTAAATTTAATAGAACTATAAAACTTTTAGAAGGTAACACTGGAGCAAGTCTTCATGTCCTGGGATTTGGCAATGGATTACCAGGTATGACACCAAACCCATGAGCAACAAAAGAAACAACAGATAAATTTGATTTTGTCAAAATTAAAAGCTTTCTTGCATTGATGGAAATTATCAAAAAAAGTGAAAAGTCAACCTACAGAATGGGAGAAAATAGTTCAAGCTGTATATTGGATAAGGGCTTAATATCCAGAATACAAAAAGAACTGCAACGTAAAAAATAAACGAACAACCCAATTTAAAAATGTGCTAAGGATTTGAATACATAATTCTCCAAAGAACATATACAAATGGCCAATAAACACATGAAAAAATGTTCACCATCATTAGCCATTAGGGATATGCAAATAAAAACCATGAGATACCACTTAACACCCACAAGGATGACTTACAAAACAAACAGAAAACAAGTGTTGGAAAGGATGCAGAGAAATTGAAACGCTAGTCCATTGTTGGTAGGAATGTATAATGGTACAGCCACTGTGGAAAGCAATATGGCAGTTTTCAAAAAGTTAAATGTAGAATTACGTATGACCCAACAATTCCACTTCTAGGTATATATCCAAAGAGAGTAAAACCGGCTTCAAACAGATAACTGTACATGTAATGTTTATAGCAGCATTAGTTCCTATAGCCAAAAGTTGGAAACAACCCAATTTCCCATCAGCAAATGAATAAACAAAATGTGATACATGCATACAATGGAATATTAGGCCACAAAAAAAGAATGAAGTTATGAGACATGTGTAAATGGAAGATCCTTGAAAACATTGTTCAATGAAATAAGAAGGCACATAAGTACAAAAATTGTACATACAGCCTATAAGAGAAGACTAGAAATAGCAGATTTGCAGATAGAAAGATTAGTGATTACTTGGGGGGTGAAGGAGGGGGAAGGGGAAGTGTGTGTTTATTAAAATAAAAAGTACTCAAATGACAAAAATGAAACATAAAAACTTTGTCTTCAACATGACTCACTAGAAGTCCCAAAATAACCTCTTTAATTTTTATTACTATCTTGCATATGCTATTTCCCACAAAGGCAGACATTACTGGAAGAAAGCCATGAATCAGTTAGAAAATGGTCTTGGTCACATATAAATTTGAAATCTCAGGGAATAAGTAAACCCTATTTATTATCACATACCCTTAAATTTCCCTCTTAACACAGACTATTTCTATTTTTTTTTTTAAATTAATACTTCAGCTATCCAGAGCAATTGAGGAAAAACAAAGTATCCATGACTTTACCTTGAACATTTTATTTTTTTCCTTCCCCATTTTCTTATACAAAGATAGTAAAACAAGTTTTTCTTAGATCTCATTCCTTAAGTTCAATTATCAGGTTTCTCTTTTATGAATTGGGACTAAAACCCACCTTGAAGGGCCGATAAGAATAAATGAGATAGTTTATAAAGTAGTTCTCCCAGGGTCAAGCATGTAGTAGGTGTTCAGTGATCGCTGTCAACAGTGTGACCACTTGGCTGTCCCACTTAACACCCTCCAAGGCAACCCTGACTGCCAGAAATGACTCCGGGTGCAGGGGCTGCAGTCTCTGGACTTTAGTTTTGACCCTCTCCCTCAGGATCAGACAGTTTTCATGTCTGCTTCCAGCCACACCCACAGCCTTCTTTCCTCTTGGCTTCTCATCTCCCACTAGCTGAAAAAAGATCCCAAGCATGCTCAAGTTTTGTTTAAATGCGAGGAATCAAGGAGCTGGGTCTTTATGTTATTTCTGCCACTTGGGCTTTTTCTACCTCTTTTTGAGCATTACAGCCCGGTTCTGTTCCTGAGGGCCAGGCCTACAGTGGGATACTCTGGAACCAACAGCCTGTTCCTCCGTTTGGCACAGCTGACCCTGAAAAGTACTTTCTAACCTCACCATTTTCCCAGCCCTTCCCATCCTTAAACTTGATGAGCAAGACAAATGAGGACAGCTCTGACCCACATGTCATTGGTTCTAAACAAGCTATGATCCCTGTGTTACTACAGTACACCCACCTACCCACCCCTGAGTTTCTTAGGACTGAGAATGAATGAATGCTGTAGAAAAAAACTTTTAGGAAAAACACACTTTTTCCTTTTATGAAAAATCAAAAGGAGTACACAGTGTTCAAACAATTCAAGTTTAATTTCTTGGTATACGTTCTGTACTTAGACAAACACTAAATTCTACAACATACATAACATCAACATGGGAAAATACCAAGTTTGTCATTGCACATACCAATAAATAAATACATTTGCTCCAGAATACCAAAGAGTTTATTCAAAAAGTCAATAAAAGCACAGTTTTGCAAGTTCATCTAAAACTCCAGATAATTTTGAACAAAAATAAAATGTCTGACCAAAATAGGAAAAGACAATCTTGTGCAAATAAACATACACATTCTAGGCATTATCTTCCCAGCAAGAGAAATGTCACCCAAGCTGACCAAGTCCCCTTTGTTACCAAATGTGGGATTAAAGAGGCCAGAGTCAGGCTTTCCTTTTTAATCACTCCCATTTGCCCTCTAGGAAACTCTAGATCACAGCCTAATCTCCAGCTCTGCCTGGACCTTGACGGGGAGAAAGGGACAGAACACAGGAGAAGGAAGGGTGTGATGTCTTTCTTAGGAAAGAAAAAGGCACAGTGATGAGCTAGAAAAGGTAGTGATGAAAGCAAGGATTAACTTTCATTCACCCTAAATCTTGCTGCAGCTTTGACAGTCCAACCTCCTCGTTTTCTAGATGGGAAAACAGACCTAGAAAGAGTATGTCGTTTGCTCACAATCATAGCTTCTAAGTGAAGTCATGCTTTCTATAAGACGGACTTGCATCTCAACCTGGTTGGAAAATTCAAAAACTAAACCTGTCCCAATACTTCTGCTGTGTCCTACCCCACCCCTGAACCATATCCTGAGATGACAAGAAACTGCAATCTGGAGGTACATAAGGATGGGTGGCCAGTAAACTCCAACTTGTTGCAGCTGGGGTGAGGAGTTGTAGAGGTCAGTGTTAACTGCAGTAAGGGAAAACCAGGGACTCCATCTAGGAGATGGAATTTGTGCTTGCATAACAGAGCCATAGACATGGCTATCCCAGCGTTTCCCTTCACTGCAGATCCCATCATAAGAGTGGACCTTTTAATTTGAAATCACTGTTTCTTGTTAAATTTAGAATGACCTCTCAGGTGCCCTATTTCCAGAACGAGGAAAAACTGCTGCTTCTACAATTCTGTTGCCTGCCTTGTCTCTGAAGGAGGCACGCTCCGAAGGGTCTCTTCTAACCTGTTACTGTCACACTCCCTGGCTTCCGACACATGTCCTCACCATGGGTCTGGGCCTTACGTGTTTCCTCTGAACTAGTGTTGTGATTTTTAAGACAAAAATTAGAATATGTTCAAATTCATCCAAAAACATGCATGCAGCACAGTGACTTCTTTTTTTTAGGTAGTGCAGAGTGGAAACTGAAAACTAAACTTTCTTGGATGGTGTCCTCCCAATGAGAACACTGGGAAAATGTGCTGGTACTTTTCCAGGTATACATTCTATCTGAAGAGCATGAAATGAATGAACAAAAATCCACAGGTTATCATAGCTACATCCTTACTCCTTTCCTACTCATCCTGAAAAATATGATCATAAGAAACCTCAGTTGATTGTTTGCAGATTGCCCTTTTCCCCAGATACACACAAAGACACACAGACACATAGACGGACACAGAGCACCTTGGAGCCAGAAGGAAAGGAAAGCTAGAACTGGAGAACTGGGGAAGTGAACTTCACCACTCTGCAGAACTCTTTTGGGGCAGAGTGTAGAGTTTAGGGTGTGGCCCCAGGAGGAGTTACAGAGCCAGCAGCAGTTACAGAGGAGCTGCCTAAGGTCCCAACTGCCCAGCGCCCTTAGGCACTGCTCATTCAGTCAAGTTTCCTGCCCAATCAAAGATCAATTGTCTGGGCAGAGATTGTGAAGGGCAAGAATGCTTGCTCTTGGGGAGCCAGGGACCCTGTATGCTTTTTGAGCCTTTGGGCCTGTGGCTGCAGGGCCAGTGGTCAAGGAAAACCAGCATCATCAGGAGTAGAGCCTTGCTAGGCGGGGACCCAAGCAGGTGACTCAGTTGTCCTACTCAAGACGACAACCCACAGAGAGGTTTGTTGCCGAGGCTACCATTCTCCAAGCCCATGCTGGAGAGCCCAGGATGCACGTTTTCTGACCCTACAGTTTATCAAAATATCCAGCCAACTCCCTCTTTTGTTTCCGAGAGAAAGCAAAGGCCAAGAGTTTTCCATTGTGCTTCTGATTGTTCCAATCTGCCACTACAATCCCCCTCCTCCAAAGATCCAAAATCACCTTGTTCAACCTTGAATTCCAGAGAAACGACTTGACCAAACCTTACAGATCATCTAGTTTCCACCATCTCACATATCACTAGGTCTATGCTCATTTAAGGCAGGAAAGGAAGGGCCAAACTGGGACTATAG
The DNA here is from genome assembly GCA_029593785.1 of Cabassous unicinctus. NCBI lineage: Eukaryota > Metazoa > Chordata > Mammalia > Cingulata > Chlamyphoridae > Cabassous > Cabassous unicinctus. The sequence continues at coordinate 5,628 of JAQZBX010021688.1, forward strand.
AAAAGGAAGGTGGCACGACAATAGTTCATTGGGAAAAGGACCAACCCCAGCACAGAAACTTCTAGTACCTTCAAAATGGCCCTCAAGTCAAGAGTTGTCTAGAAACTAGACTATGTTAACAAAAATTACATCATTGGAGGGCCCTCTCAGAGATGTAGGCCTGAGATGATGTGGGCAGATCCATGGTAGAACAGGTATGCCTTGCTTTAAACACTCAATGCATGAAAACCTAGATTACGAAGAAATGAAAGCATACCACTTCCATTTAAGGAGTCAAAGCAACTTCACGTTCAGAGTCTCACTAACGTGTTTAAAATATGACTTTCATTTGTAAAATAATCCAATTCTACTTCCTTTCCAAACACATCTGCCCTAAAGGTAAACTCCTTCTTGCTTCTCAATGATTCCAGATCTCCCATCTGGTCAAGAAGCCTCTGCCAGGGTAAACAACAAATGGGCAAGAGCTTAGAGTTTCCCAAGCCTGTAGGGCAGATGCTATCATCCAAGGAAAAATATGGTGGTGGAGGGAGAGATCAGGCCTAGCCCTGGAACACTCAACCCAGAAGCAGTGGCTAGAGAAATGGGCAGCAGGTGTGCTACGGTCTCTCACAGCTGTGCAGCCCTCATCGAGGTGCACAGGCCAATCATCAGACTAACATGGAAAAAGCCAAACACCTTGCAAAGGGAACCGCCTGATTTCCTATTGAAATGGTTTCAATTTTATACACTAACTCTGACATTTCTAAGTCTCTGGAATCAGGGAAAAGGGGGTGGGCATGTAGACTGGACCCCAAGAAGGCCAGACAGCTGGAGATACGAGAACCTTGGGGGACAGTAGGAACAAAGATCAAAGGAGTTTGAGGTTCTGAACTCTGCCACTAACCAGCGAGGTGACTCAGGGCAAGTCCCATTTTCTAGGTGTGATTCACCTAAAGTGATGGGGTTGTACCGGTTGATCCCTAGGGGTCATGCCATCTCTGATCTCTTCTAGTTCTAAAATATTCTCTTTTTTCCTCACCTTGTCCCATTCCCACCCAAGAAGAACCACCACAGAAGCTGCCACCAACTTCAACCAAGAGTCATGCTCATAAGCCCTCACCAACCATGACCTCAGCTGACAGCAGTGGGGGCAAAAGCACAAGCAAGAGCACCCAGAGCAGGGTCTTCCCAGAGAGAGAGCGAATCTTCTGGAGCAAACCATGGCTTAGGAATGGCCCTTTGCCAGCAAGAGCCCCAGGCATGCTTAGCTGAGTGTAGCCTGGGGCTAATGGCTTGGACCCTGTCCATATTTCCTGGGAGTTGTGCTGGTCGCCTGCGGCAGTTTGCAGGGCCCCCAAGGCAGCCTTGATCCAGGGAGCCTGTTCCATGCACTTCCTGCATGCTGAGCCACGTCCTGCAGGCCCCATCCACTGAGAAACTTAGCCCCGACAGCTGCTTCCTGCTGCTCTGACAGTGCAGAGCAAACCTGGAAAAACCGAATGAGCTCAAACCCTGGGATGCCAACCAATTCTCACAACTAGCCAGGCCCCTGAAATCCTGGCAAGGTCCTACCCTGCACCTTTTCCTCAATCTCATCTCACTGTGATCTTAACTCCTCCCAGGCCTGGCTGAGGTCTTCTGCAGTTGTAAGGGGCCTGCCTGGCCTCTTGAATTTCTCAGAGCCCGCGACATGAGGAAGCAGAGCCAAGCCCAACCTCCAAGCTCTTTGCTACATAAAAGTTGATGTGCCCTGCACACAAGCGCGCATACACACACACACACTGTGTCCCTTACTGTTGGGGCGCCTGTCATCAGACTCCTAGGCTGGGTGGATGGCTGGGCCGCAGCAGCCCTGCATTGTGCTTCCTATCCCTCTACACCTCTTCCTGCCTTCCCGGCTGAAGAAGTCGCCCAGCTTGGCAAACATGACTGCAGCAGGCTATTAACCAGGAGTGGGGCTTGGAGGGGTTGACCTTGGGGCACAGAAAGGATTCCCTCTGGTCCCTTCACATCCACCCACCTACTTACCCCTGCTCCTCTGCCTAACAGCAAAGGCAAAGGGGCCAGTTCCTCCTCCTCTGACTGGGCCAGGGAGCCTGCTCAGGGCCAAAGATTCATCTGGAAGGAAGCCTATGTACACAGAGTAGGCAGGGCTGTCTCCACAGGCAGGCAGGCAAGCTCCACACTCCAGGCTGGGCAACTCCGAAGGGCATGAGGAGGCCTCTACTCGCAGGCCAGCTTGCTGTCGAAGCTGGACAGGGCAATAGCAAAGGCCTGCAGTGCACACAGCGGGTAGTTGTAGTCCATGGTGAACACATCCTCTGCTACCCGGCCAAACTGCATCACAATGTAGTCCGCTGGGGCCAGGCACAAACATGGACGGAGAAAGACAGAAAAACAGAACGGAGTGGGCACAGTGGAGATAGGGAAGGACAGACAGACACAACCAAATGACAGTAGGGAATGGAAAGCAAGAAGCAGAGATGCCATGGGAATCCAAAGGGAGGTAAAACACAGGGCAATTGGGAGCAGTGGAAGGGGAGAGGCAGCAGATGGCAAAGCAGAAAGATGCATACAACACCAGGATGCAGGGAAGAAGAGTGAAGTCCATTCAAAGGGTGTTCCCATGCCAGAGACCCTGCTGAGTGCACAGAATCTAGGGCCAAGACTCCAAAGAAGGGTCTTCCACGGCCTCCCAATCATTATGGTTAGAAAGTTCTTTACACTAATCTAAGCAATACAGCCCAATTCTTAACCTCTGGCTTGTATGGGCAGGACTAGGTCAGGTGAGCCCTGAACTAAGGGCCTTGGGTACCATCTGGACAGTAATAGTCAGGGGCAGAAACACTCACGGTCATTGCCATGGATGATCTGGAAGTTCTTCACAGAGGCCTGTGTGACGCGCCCATGGAAGTTGAGTACATAGGACTGCGTGTCATCGTTCCAGACAGGAGTCTTGTTTTGCAGCTCAATGATACTCTCTGTGTTCTTATTTTGCCAACGTGCCAGCAGTGTCTCATGCTCCTGGGAGAGCAGCCTCACCTGAGCCAGGCCCAGGCTTTGGCACCATCACCACCCCAAAGAGGACTCTGCCCTGGGGGTGGGGGCCTCAGCTCTCCTTAGGCCTCCAGTGCCTCTTGCCTTGTATCTCCTACAGGCACACGCAGCAGCTGGAGTTCTGCCCTTAGAGGATCATGCAGAGGCTGGGATGAAGGGGAGGGGCTGGGCGGCGCGGAGACTTACATTGCGGGGCCGAATAGACACTCTCTCGTGAACCATGTTCATGCCTGGGACGATCACACTCATCTTCCGAGGCCCCTTGAAGCCTAAGACGTTTGTCTCCTGGAAAATACACACACAGAACACCACTGACCATCCGAGGAGTCCACTCACTCACAGAAGGGGAAGCAAGACCATGAATGAGTTTTTAACGTTTCCACTTGGCTGTCTCTTAGGCACCTCTGAACCTGGGATCCCGAGTTAAGGTCCTGACCTCCCACTCTGCCAAAACACGCTCCTCTTATAATCTTCCTTGCTTCAGTTAACAGCAACTCAATTTTTCCATTTAACCCAGCAAAGTTCTTGGAATCTTACTTGACTCCTCTCTCTCACACCCACTCCTTATTCATCAGCAAATTCTGCCAGCTGAACTTCCAAATTATAGCCAGAATTTTGACCACACCACTTTTCACCAGCACCGTCTCGTGGAGATCACTGTCGGCAGCCTGTAGCGGGGCTCTGTTCCTGTCCTTGGTCCTGTGCCCCTCCTCCCCGCCATCTGTTCCCAGCAGAGCAGAGAGTGGGCATGTTCAAACCCAAGTCAGATCATTTTCCTCTTTTCCTCAAAGCGGCCCAGGCTGCCCAGAACGCTCAGGGTAAAATGGGAAGCCGTGGCCGTGCTCTGCCTTGCAAGGCCTTAACCGAATGGCCCTGATGACCTCGCCCTCCTCACCCCTACCTCACACTGCCCTGCTTGCTATCCCCAGCACACCAAACGCCCAGGACTTCTGCACTCACTGTTCTCCCGCAGGGAGCGGCTGGCTCTCATGTCCTTCTGGACTTTCCCAAGCGTCACCACGGTGAGGCCATCTCTGCCATCCTTTCTGAAATCTCACACACATCTCAACATCTCATATCCCCTTTCCCTGCTGTGTTTTCTTCTTAGCATTTATCAGAAATCTATTTATTTTACTAATATATCTGTTTTATAGTTTGTCTCTCCCACTAGGAGTGAGTTCTCGAAGGATAGAAATTTAGGTCTGTTTTGCGCAGTATTACGTCCTCAGTGCCTAACACAGTACCTGGAACAGACTGGGAGCTCAGTTAAGTATTTGTTGAATGAAAGAGTCAGGGCGCCTCTCCAAAGTTGACCAGCAGGTGGCACCATTGGATCACACTAAATAGCTCTGAAGTCACAATTAGCTGACAGAGTACCAATCCCTCATTTTAAAAATGAAGAGAATGAGGCTTCCAGAGGTGGGGAAAAAAACCCTGTATTTATATTCCAGTTTGGTCATTTATGAGTTGTGTGACCTTGGCGAGTGACATAACTTCAGAGCTTCGGTTTCCTCATGTATATAATAAAGAAAATAGGATCTACTTCTTAGGTTGTCCTGAGCATTCAGTAAGCTATATGCAAAGTATCTGGCATACCAGAGGGATGATTTGAGAGATGCACAGACAAGAACCCAGGCCTTCTGTTTCCTTCTTTCCAGGAGGTTCCTGGACGGGGCTAGAGGACCAGGGCTAGCTCCTGGAGCTCTCAGGCAGGCGTCAGCTGTGGTCCAGCTCTGAAGACAGATGGAGAGGGCCAGGGCCCCCCTGTCCCAGGCAGGAGTCACTCCAGAGAAGAGGGCAGCCTCTCTGCCCAGTCTTGTCTGTCCACCAAGATAGATGGTCAGCAGCAGGGCCCGAGTTTCACGTCTAACCTGGAAATTGGAAACCAAGGAACCCAGGACTCACATAGCACACAGCTGCCAGCTCCTGACGCAAGGTTCCACTTTCTAAAGTAGAGGAGGATGCCTTCTGGGGATTGACTCCATTGTCATAGACGGTGAACTTGGTGCCCATGAGATTGGACCTGAAGGAAAGGCACAGTAAGTACAGGGTTGTGCATCCTCTGCCCCAGGGCAGGGAACAGCTGTCTTGTCTGTCCTATGAGGAGCCTGCAAAGCATCCAAGGTTGGGCCAGGAGCAGACCCAGGGGCCACACTACTCAGAGTCTACGTCTTTGCAGGGGCTTCCTGGGCAGAAGGCCTGCACTTCTTCTGAGTTGACTCAAAGGGCGTCTCAGTTCAGAGGGGGAAATCTGGGTTCCCCAGGTTTCCCTGAGGGAACAGAGATGCTCCCTCATGGGAGGTGAGCACGCAGGATGGCCTCTGGCAAGAATGTAGCAGGGACTCAGCACCCACGGAGCGTGGATGAGGTGCTCTCCCCTGTCCTGTCCAGCCTTTGAGTCTCCAGCTCCATCTTTAGCTCCTTATTCTAAGCTTTATTTATGCCCCCCAGACATGATGCCCTCTTCCTCGGCAAACCCTACCTCCCCCTCAAGGTGCCACCCAGAGCCTTTCCTCCCTTCCCAAGATTGTGACTCACTTCTGTCAAGGACTCATTCTCAGTCTTGCCCCTGGGCACTGATCATGGGGCCAGAGCAGCCCTTCCACGGTGGCCTAATTTATAAACGACATCCTGGATTTGCTCTGCCGCTCCTGGAGGGCCTGCTCCCACACCTGGCTTAGGGCAGGGCGTGTGAGCGCCTTCTCCAAGTCTGGCTCTAGGCTGGGCACAGGTCTGCACTTAGGGTAGAACTGACGGGCAGAAAGGATCCTGAAACCCTGGCCGAGGTCTCCTCCAGGGATAGGAGCTGTCCTCGACGGGGAGCCTGCCCCCGCCCCTCCCTCGCTCCCACCCTGCCTGCCTCCTGGGGGGAGAGCTGGTACCGCAGTTTCCCGATGTAGCTGTCCCCTCCTCGAGACAAGTCTGTTGGGTCCACAGAGATGAGGTAATTGGAAGTTTTACTCTTCTTTCTCTTCCTTCCCGCCAAGAGGAACACCTTGGGGAGTGGAGCAAGGTCATGTTCCAGCCCCGGCCTCAGGTCCACACACAATCTGCACACAATCAGCTCGTTTGCATGAGTGATGCCTGGGCTCCAGCTCCCAAGTGCACATGTGCTCACCCGCACACACTGGCAAACACAAAGGCATTCGCTGGCGTGGCAGGGAGGCTTCTGTTTCTTGGGGAAACTGAGAGGTCAGCGCTGGAGCTGTGCCCTGCAGTCACATTTCAGCCCCTAGGACCTCAGGCCTGCCTGGGTGAGAGAGCACGCCCAAGCCCACCTCACCTTCTTTCCATCCTCACGGTCCAGGTGCAGAAAGTAGGTGGGGTACATCCCCCGGTCCATCCCCTTCTTGTCCCTTGTGATGCGGCACTTGATGGTAACACCCTGTGGGGCTGGCCTCAGTACAAACTCCTCAAGATCCTGGACCTCAACATCCACGGGTGGCTCTGGGGCTTTGGGGCTGTTGGCTGAGGCTGCCTCCTATGGGGACAAGAGAAGGAGCCTGAGCCCAGGGGACCCTGAGAAGCTGAGGCTGATGGTCTGGGACCCGAAGCTGCCTGGTGACTGGGGGCGGGTGGAAGCGGAGACAGTGCGCAGTCTCTGGGATGTGGCCTGGCCATCCTGACCCCGGCTCGAGAGCTATCTTCCCAGCAGTCCCTGGGGTAGAGGCAGGGATGCAGGCAGGTCCTCACAGGCCATCCCATCCAGCTCCAGCTGCCCCCACTCCTGGCATGGCTGAAGAGATGGGGGCAGGCAGGAGAGCCCAGGTCAGCAAAGTTCTTGACAGGCCTCTGGGTCTAGGCCCTGGCCCCAGGAAGGCCAACTCCCCATCATCTCTTCACACACCCGCTCCCCCTCCCACTCGGAACACCGCTGTCCCACCTCCTGCTGTGCACGGACGCACCTCACTCACCCTGACGGACTTGCGGCTAGTGGCGGAGCTGGGGCGGGTGTTGCTGTTTAGCTGGGAGGAGCTGGAGCTGTTCTCGTCCTCATCCTCCTCTTCCTCGTCAAAGCTCATGCTGCTGGAGATGCCTAGGCCAGGCGAGAGCAGGAGGGGAGCAGTGAGGAGGCATCCACCCCAAAACAGACAAGGTCACATATACACACCCAGACACACACTTACACAGCCCTGTGTTCACACACACACACACACACACACACACACACACACACATTCGCTTTCACACGTACTCCCACCCATCTCTAGATAGGCACAAGGACACACACTCTCAGATGCACACACGGGCAGGGATGGCCTCGATCCTCAGGATGGGCCCCCCACCCCATCTCCCAGCTTCAGCTCAGTCCCTCCATCGGCCCCTCCTCTCTAACAGTCACGCTGCCCCTGCCTCCCATGGAGCTAGGCCTATACTGAGCTGACCCTGCACTGGGGAGCTCCCCTTTCTAACCTCAGGCCTACTAGTGGCCTTGGCGCCTTCCACAGCCTGGCATGTAGGGCCCACTGGCTTCTCGTCTTTCCCCAGCCTGCCCTGAGCCTGTGTCTACACTGTTCTCCCCACCCGGAATGCCATCCCCACCTCGAGTTACTTCAGCAGCCCTTTCTCTGGGAAGCCTTCCCTCTTCTAAGTCCTCAGGATGTGTGTGGCACCACTGGACTTCCCTATGCCACCCCAGGCCAGGGGCGCCCTAGGGCAGGGCTTGCTGGGGAACTGTCTGCCCAACAGGTTTCCAGGGAGGATCTGCCCTAGCTGTTGGCGACCTTGCACTGCTCCCCCCAGCTCAGCAGACCTGAGTTTTTTGCAAAAAGGATTCTTTTCTAAGGAACTAAAGGGAAAGCAAATCTGCCTCCAAACTTGGTCCTCCCTGGGCAAGAGATGGGATGGGGAGGTGGGGAGGGGGTAACAGGGTTGGAGGGCCAGGGCTGGGTTATGGGTTGGTTACCCCAGTTCACACATCTTTCCCTTAACTAGGCCTTATCAGGGACCCCCGTCCAGAAGCTCTTCCTTTGTCTCCAACGTGCTTTCTGGCACTGCCTGGGAGGGGCTGCGACAGACAGGAGGGCCATGCTCCCAGACGGGGTGCATCTGAGAACCTAGGACTGAGCTTTGGGGTGACACTGGGCCCTCTTGGGGCTCACCCTTCCTCTGCATCGTGGCACGCAGGTCCTGCCCGTCGGGCCGTGCGCCCCCACCAGCTGCCGTCTCTCCTGCGTCCTGCACGTGGTCTGACTGGCCCACGGTCAGGATCTGCACCGGGCCACGGGTCTCAGCCTTGTCTTCTGCCAGTGCTGCTGGTCCGCTGCTGCCTGCAGGCCATGGACACTCCTGAGTCCCGTCCAAGGGGGGGGAGGGAAGGGCCTGCGCCTGCATTCTCAAGAGTCCATGAAGGAGGTGAGGGACGAGAGGGACATCTTCTGCAAAACTTTATTTGCAAAACGGGTTTTTTAAAAACTAATGACTGTTGCCAGCCTGTTAATGGTTGGTAAGCTTCAAAGGGACATGGGCATCAATTCTTCTGCTGTTCCCCCAAATTAATTGCCAAAGATTGGTTTGAAATGCCCCACATCCCTAAGGCAGACAGCAGCCATCTACGAAACCAACTGCTCAGTGGAAAAACAAGATGGGAGAGTGAGGCTCCATCCAGATCACAGCCAAGGCCAATGGTCTTTTGTGGACATGGCCAGCTACAAGTCATCAACGATAATGCTCTCTCTCATCAAACACACACACCCCACAGTACCACACTCGTGTCACTTAAAGCGGTCCTCACGTACAGAGCATCTGGAAGGACACTCCCATCCCGCATCAACCTTCCCAGCCAGGTTGTCACAGGCACAGAGGCAAGGCCTGGACCACGCGTGGAACCACCCTGGCTGCTCAGGCTGTGCCCGGAAGGCTGTGGCCAGCTCCAGCCAGGACAGATCCACACCCCTGACCAATGACCCAGACGCCTGGAAATCACTGCCCAAGAGCAAGGGTCAAGGAAATGGGGTGTCTGACCAGCAGAGACAGGACTGGGGGCAGGGGGCAGAGTTGCTGTCCTTGATCTCTGGGGGTCTTTTCTAGAGAGAGGCACAGGGCAGACTGGTCTGTGGGCCCAGAGGGTGGGATCAGGAGTAGCTTGGGGAGCCACGGAAGCCGCCATCGTGAGGAGGAGCTGACAGCGAGTTCTGCGCAAGCACGGGGCAGGTTGGGACTCAAGGGCTGGGTGGAGGGACTCAGGTCACGGCTGGAGCCTGGGCCACTCTATGGAGGGCCTGCCCACGTGCCCAGGCCGGCCCAGACACCCAGGGGTTAGGGAAGGCCACGCTCTTCTGCCCTGCTGTGCCTCCACCGAGGTGGCCCATCCCAACCCCTTCCCCGTCCCCACAGAGGGGCCAGGCGTGGCTGAGGGAGGCTGGAGAGAAGGCAGGCTAACCTTTATGCTTCCCCCTCTTCTCCTTCTTAGAGGCTCCGCCCTGGCCCCCTGCCGCGGCTGCTGCCTTGGTCCTCTTGGCTGAAGCTGGTGCTGTGGGGCCGGCAGCTCCCAGCTGCACACTGTCGAGTGAGTCGGGCTCTTGAACTGCTCAGGAGGGAACCCGAGACACACAGAGAGAAATGGGCATGCGGTGAGACCAGAGCTCTACCTCAAACATGCTCCCCAGCACAGCTTCTCCCAGCCCAACCCCAGCCCCACCCAGGCCTCTGAACCACCTCCCTAGCCCACAGAGCCAGGGCCCCCTCACCTCCACCAGGCAGAAGTGCCCAGGGCGGCCCTGAGCTGGAAGAGGGGGACCCCCAACACAGTCTGATAAAGCCAACAGCTTGGCCAAAACCGTGATCAACCAAGAAACAGGGCAATCAAAGGTCTGGGCCAGCAAACTGTTCTGAGCCAGGGCAGGGGGAGGGAGAGCATCTGTGAGAATGTGAGTCACTGAAGACGGGGGATTGAAGACAGAAGAGTCTGTGTCTTCTGAAAGAGACCACAACCAGGGCAAGTGCTCCAGGAAGCCCACACGGCGTCATGTCATGAGGCCATGGGGGCGTCTGGGGTGGCAGAGTGCCCTGAGGAAGGAGAATCGCTCTCGGGTATCAGGAGCTGCACACGCCAGCAGCGAGGCCTTGGGAGTGTCACAGCTGGGTGGCCTCCAAATCTCCACACATTGGAGCCTGGAGCTGTTCAAGTCCTTGAATGGCTGCTGATTGCTCTCAGATAAGACCGCCAGTCTCTTGCCGGTCTGGTTCCTCCATTCCCCCCACCCCAGGGGCCACGTGCTCCAGCCACACCAGGCTCTTTCAGTGCCGTGCACTGGACGCCCTCTTGCCACAGGGCTGGCGCTCTAGCTGCTCCTGCTGCCTGGACTGCCCCCGATGCTGCCCACTCCCACCTGGGCTGGTTAATTCCACACATCCTGCCCACTTCAGCTTGGCCGTCACCTTCTGGGGAAGCCTTCCCTCTCCTCACCCCAGCCGAGAGAAGGTTCTGTGTTACCCACTCAGACAGGTGGTTTCTCTCTTCAAAGCAGGCCTGTGATCATGTTTAAGCCTCTCTCCCCTTCTGGACTGTGAGGTCCACGAGAGTCGAGGTCACACGTGTCTGTGCTCACCCTGGATCCCCAGCCTCTACTCCAGAGCCTGGCACATGTAGGGCCATCAAATAAGTATTAAAGAAATGAACGAATGTGTAACATGAATGAGCACGGCCAGTAGGTCAGAGTCAAAAAATGTTTACTGGAGCCATCAGTTTTGACTGTCAAATTCCCTTAACCCTCTTGGAATAATTCCCTTGTACTTAACACCAGGAGCCAGCAGAGGGCAGAGCAGGAGGCAGCTAAGGCTGCGGGAAGTGGAGAGAGTAGGGAGTATGGGGTTTTGAAACAGGGCCCTGGTCAGCCAGCCATGTGGGCAGCAGCTTCCCCAGGGCTTGTCCCCACTCAGAGCTGGACAAAGGCTGGGCCCCCAGAGAAGGAGCATGCAGCTCACAGAAGCCCCGGTGTCCTCTGTGGGGACAGTCCCTGAAGGCCTGGCCTGGAGTCTCAGCAGGGAACAGCAATTGGCTGCTTTTGGACCCGGGAACACACCACAGCTGTTTCCATTTTTTCAAAGCCTGAGAGAATTTTCCTCATTTCACAGCGGTGGAAACAGACCCCAGAGGGGAAGTGGCCTGCTTACCGTCACTAGCAACCAGAAACTGCCTTCTGACTTCTAGCACCCTTCTCTCCAGAGGTGCTCCTCCCCTTACCGTTCTTCCTGCAGGCTCAGTCAGTGCCCAAGAAGCACCTGCACTTAAGTCACTCCCACGGCTCTCTCAGGGGCTTTGAGATGTTTGCCAATGATAGAAATTAGCAGGGCCAAGAGTCCCAGGAGCAGGCTCCCACTCCACGCACAGCCTCAAGGGTCAGGGGTGAGGCCCCACAGGAGCCAGGAGGTGCCTCCTCGCTGCTGGGTGCCACCGCCACCCCTGGGACAGTGCTCACAGAGGAATTAGGAAGAGGCAGCTGCCAGGAAAGGGGGGGGCAGTTTTGTGAGGGGCAGCTGGGGGGCCTCTCTGGGCTGAGGTTCCTGCCCTCCTCTGCTGGGCCTCTCAGGTGACCCCAGGTGCAGGTGCAGGGGAATGACTGTGAAGGAACTTCTATCAGGGAGGCAGGATGACATGGTGGAAAGACCGTTTAGAGTCCAGCAGGCCCAGGTTCAAGTTCTAGCTCCACCACTCTCTGGCAAGCCCACCCATGTCCTTATCGGTCATGTGGAGAGAAGTTATTGTGAGGGTCCAATGAGATACTGCAGGTAAAGCACCTGACACCATGCTTAGCCTTGGCCAGTGCCCAAAGGCGACCTTGATTATCAGAAACAAAAAAGACTTCCTTGGAGGACGTGAGGTACACAGAGGGGACGAGCTTGCACAGTGTGCCGACCCACAGCCTGGGCACCACATGAACAGGACTCAGCTGCTGCCTCCAAGGCACACTGCGCTGAGGGCTGGGCCAGTGGAACCTAAAAAGAATGTGAGCCGGTGGGGTGGGGGCAGTTAGCTGGAAAGGTCCGCCCTGAGGGGAGGCACCGACCAGGAATTCCATGTAGCTGGAGGCTCCCTCACATGAAGAAGCCACAAAAGGAGGGAGATACTTCCCATGACAAAAACGAGATAAACGCCTGCAACCTTCTTATGACTGATGGGGTGGCTGCCTGGGTGCCTGGCACCAGCAGGGGGCAGCAGTGACCGCCTCACTGGAGCCGGCTTTCAGGCTCAGAGACCAGCCCTTTCTGTCCTGAGGGGTCTTCCGACCTAACCTAAGCAGGAGGGAGGGTCCTGAGCACAGGGATGCAATACCCCCCTCCCATGCAGCAAGTTCCCGCCCCCCTCAGGTGGGTTCTGCTGAGAAGCAGAGTGGATGGGGAAGGGAGCTGGCGGCTGTGAAGGAGCCGTGAGCCAGGGATGGGACCTGCAGGCCAGTCTCCAGGCCGACTGAGGGTGTGGGGAAGCCAGGGAGGGCAGGGGACAGGTGTTTGTCTCAAGGGACACTAGCCGGCATGGGGTGTCTTCTTGGGAGGCCAAGCTGTTGAGAGGAGGTGCCCCGTGCTCTCAGTGAAATGCTCTCGAACAGAAACCTGGATTTTTGAACTGGATCCATAAAGCTTTAGCCTTTGGGCACTGGCACCTCACTCAGGAGACAATGGCCTGAGAGGAGCCCAAGGCTCCAGGCTCTGCGTCTACCTGGGCTGAGTGAGGACTGACAGATGCTCTGCCCTCTGCACAGGCTGGACACTCCCTGACAGGGCAGCCCTCACCCTGCCCAGGGTGGCAGGAAGTCCCCGAGGCTCCCCCAAAGCAGTGCTTTCCCCGGGACACTGGGCAGCGGGCAGGTGTACCTTGGTAGCTGGTGCTGCCGCTGCTGCTGAGGTAGGACTCCACCAGAGGGGCCTGCTCCTCCGACTGCCGGGCCCGCCGGCTCCGGGGCCGCCCATCGGCATTGGCCTGCACCATCAGGGGCTCCTGGCGCTTCTTCTTCTGCTTCTGCTCCAGCAGGGCCCGCTACAGAGGCACGGGGCAGGCACAGAGGTGGGCAGGCTCTGAGAGGGCAGCGCCCCAGCCTCCACGAGCAGGGAGGGGAGCTCAGTGGGGGCAGCCAAGGGCCTGCTCGCTTGGCTGGCCTCTGGACGTCGCACAGAGGTCCACAGGCCACACTGCGCCAAAGCCCCGTGTCCTTGGTACCCTGAGACTCAGGGTTCAGGAGAGAGGTGAAGCTCAGCCCCCGTGGCTGCCCCAGCGGCTGCAGTCACCCTGGCTGCCTGAGCAGCAGAGGCCCCATGGACTGAGGCAGGGTTATGGCTGAGCTGGTGAAGGAGTAAACGCACCTCTCTTCTTCCAGGTGGGTCCCCTTTCCCCCTAAAGAGGATCACCCAGGCAAGAGAGCCCTTGCCCTCTGCCCTTGGAGGTCCCAGCCCAGACAGACTCTGGCCAGTGCCGAGTGCCCTTCCACCCAGCCCGGCCTCACTCACCTGCCGGTCAAGCTTCTGCTGCCTCAGGTTGCTGCCCTCATCATCTAAGACACTGCAGAGGGAGGGAGGAGGACTCAGGGCCTGCTCCCAGGGGGCCAGGATATAGCCCAGAGCCTGGTCCAGCACACCTGGCTCCTTCAGACCCCTCCCATCATGGCTCCAGGGCCTCACTGGGTCCACCTGGCTGAGGGAGGCAGGGTGGAAGATGTCACCTGGGAACCAGCTCCAGGCAAAAGGGAGCTCACCCTCTGCTGCTCCAGGACATCCCAGCCAGTCCCAGTCAGCCAGGCCTAGTGGGTAAGAAGGAGGTCCTCCCTTGGCCCCTGAGCAGGCCTGACTGAGGCCCAGGGAAATCTGCCCAGAGGCATCAGCCAGGTTCAAACCCAAGGGCCTGCTCCTGCCAGCTCTCCACTGGGCTCTGGGCAGCTTTCCCCTCCTCCTGCAGGAGGCCAGACCCTCCGGGGAGGCCCCTCTCCCCATCTGTTCAGAGCAGAGCCACACTCTCCGGTGGCAGGGTGGAGGTGCTGGCAGTTCTACTCTCCTTCCCCACTTAAAGAGGGTGGAGGCTCTGCTTTGTCACTTTGGGAGAGTGAGGCCAAGAGGCAGGGCTGGGGCTAGGAGGGCATGTCTGAGGCAGGCACCCACCATGCAGAGGAGGCAGCCCTGCCACAAGCCGCCCAGCACCAGCCTCTCCACTCCCACGTGGCTGGCAACAAGCAGCCCCATCGCGCCCAGACTGGTGCTGCCTCCAAGAGGGCAGAGCACAAGTAGGGAGCTGGTAACTCACACGGCTTAGCCTTTTTTTACAGTCCAAGACGCATGTGTGAGACCTAGGCCCAAATTCAATAAAAACCCAAGGTCAGCACAGCTGTCTGGGGTGCAGCTGGCCGCCAGGTGAGCTGCCAGGTAGACTGCAGCCTGCCCCAGGGAAGACCCCTGCGTGGTTCCTGCCCAGGTGCATTATGTCTGCATGTGAGCCTGAAAGGGAGTGTGTGAGGATACCTCCTATAGATGCACAGGCAGGGAGGCAGCCAAATGTGTGAGCACACCTACATGTGTATAAATGCAAACACCTGTGTGAGAAGTGAGTGTGCTTGTGTGAAGGTGAGTACAGTGTGTGTGTGTGGGGGGAGAACAAGTCACCCTGAGGACAAGGTGAGGCCATCTCCACCTCCTCCTCACCACAGGAGCCCTTTCTGACTGAAACAGTCATTGACCTAAAATGCCCCTTCAGCTCTTCTGGGCTACTTGGCGTCTCTGTCCTGAGGGGCCGGCTAGGGGGTGGAAGGAAGCCCCTGGATCACAGACAGCCACCACCCAGCCTGGGCTTCACCCACTCACTTCCTTGGGCACAACCTAGGAGGACCTTACATATTTCTGCCTGGAGCTGTCCCACCCACTTGACACCCAGGAAGGCCTTTCCTGGTCCCCACAGGCTGCTGTGCACCCCAAGGAGTCCTGGCTGTGATCTGGCCACACACAGCCTCATTCCCCAAACCCTCAGGGGCCAGACTGCAGAGAAAACACTGCTCAGCAGACATGCATTTGGTCAGGGCCTCGACCTCCCGACAACAGCCCCCCTGCCTAAGAGCCAGCTACACTGGGGGCTCTGAGGGTGCCACCAGGACCAGAGGAAAGGGCCCCAGCTCTTGGCAATGAGAGCTGTCGAGTAGCTGGCGAGGGCCCAGGAGGCCGAAGAATTACAGCAAGGACTTCAGAAGAAAGGGTTAAAGGTACCAGGGTGACCAAGATGCCCGGGGGCATCTACAGTTCTTCCACCATCTCTACTTGGGTGAAATGGCCTGAGTGACTAACATGAGGGCAAAGCATCTGCTCACAGACTGGCTTCCAAGGGAAAGGTGCCTCCGTCAGTCCCCAAATACCACTGTCCACCGTGGGCTGCTGCCTAAGCCGTGCACACCCACTACTTCCAGGAGAAGGATGAAAATGCAGCCTAGGCCCTGGGCAGTGGCACCAGCTGACAGGAGCGACAGGGCCTGAAGCCCACCTGCGCTACACTTGCCAAGCTCCGTGCCCGGGTGTGGGGCAGCCTGGAGGAAGGGGTGCCTTTCTGAAATTCAAACAGTCGTGCTGGTGGTGACGCAGCCACAGGAGCTCCCGCACGACCTCCGCTAGACACTGTTGGCTTCCCTTCCTGCCAGCAGGAAAGGCCCTTTCACAGCTTGATGGGGTTTTGCATGCCACTTGCACCTTCACAGAGCAGTGCCAGGGACAGGGGCCCTAGGTCATCCCTGGCCCTGGGCTTGGCTGAGCAGGACTAAGAAGATGCCTTCCACGGCACGGACACTAACTTTAAGGGTCAGTTAGGAAAGGGGACATCCAGCTGAGACCAGGCTCACAGCTGCAAAGCCCCCTCCAGAGCGCTGGGTCACAGTAGCCACTCAACTGACAAAAAGTGGTCCAGCCATGGTGCCCTCGCTGCCCAGTGCCTCCTGACGTCCTTATCCATACGTGGGGGACGTTTTCCTACCACAGGCCACTATCCCACTGCCATGGACTTCCTGCACGGTCTGTGTGAGGCAGGAGGCGGTTTTCCACGAAAGCAGCACCACTTCCTCCTCTTCTGTCCCCACTTCCACTACCTGATGACAGAATGATGAGGAGCCACAAGCTCCAGTAACTGATCACCAGGTAAGATCACAGGGGGAATGGACTTAACCACCAGCCTTCAGAGAAAGACGAATGACTGTGAGGGCTATGTGTCTGGAAAAGAAATTCCAGAAACCTCAGATACCCTGGGAAGTGCCTAGAAGAGCCACCTACCACCTCACTCACCACTAGGCATGTTCAAGCAGCCAGAAGGAACGGGGTGTGCTTGGGTGGAGGCAGCAGCCAGGGAGAACATGTGCCTGGTGAAAAAAAATGTGCCTGGCTGAGCGAGCTCCAACCAGGAGCGTCTACAATAAATCCACCTAGACAAGGAGGCTCCGAGAATGGAGTCAAGTCCAGTTCCTGGTAAGGCACAGTGTTTCCCGGAGAGCTGCCAAGGAACAAGGTGGACCACAATCACCTCAGGGGCCCCACGACCCTCAGGGAGGAGTTTGTATGGGTGGGTGTTTCTGGCTAACAACCTGTCCAAGACCGTACAACATTTGTCCCTCGTGAATAACAAAGAATAACAAAGAACCTGCAAACAGCAGCATGCTGTGGAGAACAATGACAATGATGGCTGTCTCCGGGGAGAACAGAACCAAAAGCTCCTCTCACTTCCCAGCTCCCCTTTCTTCCCCCACCCCAGATGGCCCTGCCTCCTCGTCTCCCACCATCACACGGCTCCTGGGGCATCTTCTTTTCCCAGCGGCACTTCTCCAGGCTGCCTTTCTGACGGCACTGTTCTAGGCAGCACTAAACGATAACCACACAAGGAGACGCTAATGGCTTTTTAATGACTCTGGCTCCAATTATAGAATCACTGCCAAGAGCAGGCTGCCAGCTGCCGCCCGCCAGGAGATGCGGACAGGAGACAGGGCACTGATGGATGGGTCTTCCAGGCTGACCCTGGTGGCTCCTTCATTATGGTCACTTTGTGCTGGGGACAGACCAGGGAGGTTGAGGGAAGCACAGGTCACTGCCTCATGAGGGTCAGAGAAATGCAGCCTGCAATGGCCTCCAATCCATGCCCTCTGCCCGGAGCCAACGAGAGGGCATGTCACCTTCCACAGGGCAGCCCTTCCACATCTACTCGCTTCCCCCAAGGCACCTGTTATGGATTAACTGTGTCCCCCAAAAAGTTCAAGTTCTAACTCCTGGTCTCGTGAGTGTGACACCATTTGGAAACAGGATCTTTGAAGATGTTGTTAGCTAAGATGAGGCCAAAATGCTTTAGGGTGGGCCCTTAATCTAATGTGATGGTGTCCTTAGAAGCAAAGAAAATTTGGACAGAAAGACAGACAGAGATGGTCATGTAAAGAAGCGGAGACTGCGTTCTGCCACGAGCCAGAGAACATCATGGATCACCAGCCATGGCCAGAACCCTACAGACTTCGGAGGAAGCCTGGCCCTGCCCCCACCGTGATGCCAGACGTCTAGTCTTCAGAACCTGGGGAAAATTTCTACTGTTATGCCAACTAGTCTGTGGAGCTTTGTAACAGGAACCCCGGGGAACTAAGACAGCACCCAACAGGTGTGTGGGGAGTGGCTGGGTTGTCTGTGACCGACAAGGGTGAAAGGTGCAGGAGGTGCTATTCCCATGGGCTGGGAAAGTCATGGACACAGCAGCACATTTCAGAAAACTGCCCCACCCCCCGACTCCTCCTCGCATGCTCCAGCTCATCCACCAGAGCTTACCAGAGGCCAGGACAACGGGGAGCAGAGCCGGCCACCTGGACACACTCTCCATGCCACCTCATCCTCCCCTCTTCCCCGTCCTCCTTCTTTCCTCTCTGCCACAGTGGAAGCTGCAGCTGCTTGGAGTGGCGTGAGAAGGCAGTGTGTGTGGAAACGGGGGCAGCTACAGACGGAAGAGGGGAAAGTGCCTCCTAGGAGGTCCAGCCTCCCGGGACAGGCCAGCTCCATTCCAACCAGTGGGTCCCAAACTCCCCAGGTGCATTAAAACTGCTTGGGCACACGGCCCTGATTTGGGCATTGAGAACGGCTGGGAAAGATGCCCCAGGACCAATCCCCCTCACCTTGCTTGCTCGCTCTTTTAAAGCAAGCACCAAAGATGATTCTAGTGCTCAGCCATGCAAATGGGGACTATGAGCCACAGCTGGTGACCCCTAAAGAACAAACAGGTACTCGGGGAGGTGCTATAAGGCTGAAAGTATGCAAAAGCAGCCTTGGTGTTCTGATGGGCAAAAATTACATTCCGCGGAGCAGTGAGTAACATGGACCCCAGGTTAGACTGTAGGGGTTAACAGAGAGATGGTTTGAACAGCTAGACCAGTGGTCACCAGGAACAAGCCCCCGTTCACCAGCAAGTCAGAGCACACTGTCTTCAGCCTGTCAGGAAAACCGGGGATGACAGTACCGCCAGGCTTCCGCATGCGATTCCATGCACTAAGGATAACTTGCAGGCAAGATGCAACAATGAAACTGGCATGCTAGTCTAGTGAGATAAATTAGAAACCTTTCAAAGAACCCTCCCCAAAGGGTTTACTGAACAATGGATGACGCCATAGTCAAGGAGGGTTTCCAGGCTGTGCTTCTCTTATTTAACATAAGTGTCAAGGACCTGAAGACAAGGCGGGCCTCACAGCCAACTCACAGGTGATACAAAGGAAGACAGATACTCCACTGTTCCCTAAGACAGCATAGATTCAGAAGATCTTGGAAAGTTAGCAGAGAATGTGACAAGGTAAGAGGTCAAGTCCTACGTATGAGTTCCAAAATTCAGGTCTTCCTCACACAGGCAGAACGGGGGTGGGGTGTGGGGGTGACATCAGCCTGATGAAAGACTTGGGGTATATGTTTATAGAGGGCTCGAGGTGGCTGGTCAATGTGACAAAGCCATCCGAGGTGCAGGCAAGGGCTCAAGGGCAGGGCCTGGTGCCCGGGCACAGAGCGAGGCGGAAACAGCCGGGCTCTGTGGGTGGACAGGCCACACCCAGGACGTGCTTGCAGGTGGCTGCAGGTACCATGCTCAATGCAGGCAGAGGCCGACCGCTCCAGCCGTGGACACTCCTCTTCCTTTCCTGCAGCCCTGCTCCCTGAGACATCCCTACCAACCTTGCGTTCCCTGCTCCTTCCAACCAAGGCAACAGCAAGGAGACTTCCCAATGGGGCTTGGAGCGGGAGCAGGAGGAGACTCACTGTGGATTCCGGAGCGGAGGCAAAGCGGAGGGAGGGCTAAGGCATCAGGGGTGCCTCTGAGTTACCGGAAAGAGCCCTGCTCCCCATCTTAATTAGGAGTCATACTGCTCCCCACAGAGCAAAGTGAGGAAGTGGTGGGAGGATCCTAACAAGGAGCCACAGAGGAGGGAGAGCCCAGAGACATTCTTAGGCTCGACCCAAGGAAGAACTTTCTAACAGTCACGGCCATCTGATGGAAAGGGCCGGCTGGCTACAAGGGAGGGAAGCGTACAAGGCAGGGCAGAGGGCGAGCTCCTTGGGAGGGATGCTAATTCACAGGGAGAACGAGATGGCCTTTAAGGGCCCTTCCAGCCTGAGAGTCTCACTCCATGACCTAGAGCTGTGCTCCTCAAACAGTGCTCCAGGAGGATCGAGTCCCTGATGGGAAAGCCTGCATCCCTCCAGTGTGCGGAGGACACCCCCACCCACCCCCACCCACCCCCACTCCGTGTAGGGCCTGGAATGCTGAGGAAGTTATAAAGGGCTTCAAAGTATAGGGCATCTTGTCTGTGCAGGGATCATACTGGGGACACAGCCAGGAACAAGAAAAGGTCCCTGCCCTCAGGGAGTTCACAGCCAGGTGAGGGAGACACCAGGCAGGGCCTAGGACCTGGCAGATGGCCAGGATCACGGATTCTCAGTGCTCCACATACATCTTATGAAAGGTGGTAAAGCCAGGCACTAGGGGCATTTCAGATGCCTCAAGAACACGGATAAAGGGAACGGGAAGAAATGGAAATTATCCATCAGCAATAATTAGATTTTTTTAAAAGGCAAAAAAGTATTCCAGTTGTTAAACTTTATAAGCTAAAAGGCTCCCTTCTAAGTCAGAAAGTGAGATTAATCCATTAGCATTATAAACTAAGCCGAAATTACCAATAAGATTATCACCAGCTATCATTGCCTAAAAGAAATGAGCCAGGCCCAGGGACTGCAAAGTGCAACCATCCCAGAGGGAGACGGCAGCAGCGCCTACCAGCAGAGCTGACAAGAAATCTACCGGTCCCCTCCCCCCAAACCAAAGGCCACATTCCAGTTCCGAAATGCTGTGAGGTTAGGGAACTCCAGTTCTGACGTGCTGGGAGGTTAGGGAGTCAGTGCATGCTGGTGCCCCCTCCCCCATCTGCAGGTAAAACGCCTTGCCTGTCTTCTGTCCCAGTTTTCTCTGTGATCAAACAGGCATGTGGCTTTGACTGCAATCAGCAGCCCAGTTAATGCCAGAGGCAATCTGAATCTCCTCCTCTCAGCCCACATCTCCCCATGCTGGAAGTTTACCCTCAAGTCCACTGCCTGCTCAGACCCATTGCATGCCCAGAAAGGCCCCAGCAGGACAGGGTAGGAGGGATCCTGGCAACTTCTGACTAGAGCCTGTCTCCAGCTAGACACCCCCTCCCCATCACAGAACAAGGGCAGAGGAAGGGAAGGGCCGCAAGGCAGGTGACAGAGCAATGGGGAAAGGAAGCAGGGCAGGGCCCCATGGGTGCCAAGCTGCTCTACAAGTGTGGCAGGATGCTGTGCTCCAAGCAGAGTGTGTGGGCTCAGGAAAGGAATAAGGGGGGACCTGGGCTGGGGTAAGTGCCAAATTATTCCTTGCAGAATGTAAGAGCCGGGGGACACTTTCTGGGAGACAGGGCCATTTCCTAGACACCACTCCCATCCCAGGTACCTCCTTTCCCCAGGGCAAGGCTTAAGTTTCCCCAGTTTGAGCCAGATTTTCTCTAAGACCCATGCACTCACTCTGCAAGTTGCTTAACCCTTGGGTATCTGAGAGAGGCTTCCTTGAACCATGACTTGGCCTGGCCCAGCCCCCAGTTTGCCAGATCTAAACACACCATCCTCTCCCCCCCTCAGTTAGTCTGTGGCCACCACCCTGCCATCTGGATTTCCACAGCACTGGCATGCCATTCGCCCCCAGGCACTGCCCAGGCACCTCTGCTGGGGGCCTAGAAAAGGTTAACGGCATTTCCTCTAGAAGGGCTTCAGTCCACATGTGCCAAGAAAGGCCCCAGAAACTACCTGTGCCCCCACCTGGATGCCCTGTGTGGGGGAGCAGCTCTCCTGAGTCAGCACAGCCCCTTAGGGGATATCTCCCTGGTCGACGTGAAACTGAGGTGTGACTGGGTACATCGGCAGGATACTCCAGGGCGCGTGTGTGCACATGTGCGTGTGTGTTGGGGGTAGGCAGAAAAACTCTACCCTTGGAAGCCCTGTAACACCTGAGATTAGAGTCAACAACAATTTTTAAGAGAAGCCCTGAATTCCCAGGCCAGTGACAGGTGCCTGTTTGCAGAAGGACCTGCTTTTCACACGCCTCGGGCAGTTTCAGCTGGTTTCCATTTTGGATGCTATCTGAGTTCTGTCAGAATTACTTGCTGTCATGACTGGTGTCAGGCCCCTTCCCGAGAGCAGGCATGTGTGGCACAACGTGGTGGCCTTAGCAGTCCAGCTCCCTTTTTTACGTGCATGGATCTTTGGGAGGCCTACAGACAGCCCCGTAGCCCATGGCAACGAAGGAGCCAATGGGTGGCAAAGGAACAGGCGCTGCCATGGTGATGAGCTCCTTTCTATGGTAATGGAGAGAACTGAGTAGAGTGTATGGGGAAAGGCCTGCACCTGTGTGAGGCCACAGAGTCCCCTCCCCCAGCCGCACCCCCACCCAGGTGGGACGCCCAGCCATCCTTGGGAGAAACCACAGTGTCTGGGAACAAAGGGTGGTGTGCCTCCCTGAGTGTCAGTATTAACCAGATTACTGAATCTCTGAAAGATACTGAGTAGTACTTCTGAGTGGGTGGTAGGTGTCCGGTATTGCCCAAATACGGGATGTGTGTGCACCGACACGTAGGGATGTGCCTGTGTGAGTCCAAGAAGTATATGTGAGTGCACATGTACACGAGCAGCAGTGTGCTCTTGGCTCACAATAACTGTCTCCATGGATCCAAGCCTTGTGTATGTGAACAGACCAGACCAGCAGGAGCACCTCTGGCCCAAGGCGCCCCCGGCCCATGGGTGCATGTGTGCAGATGTATGGGTGTGTGTGTGTGTGTGCAGCTATACAGGCGTGTGACCCGATGTGCTGGGCCTAGGAGGGGGCTCACAGCAGTGTATGCTCCCTCGCCAAGCCGGCCACATGGTGCAGCCGGACCCAAGGCCCACACAGGCCCCAGCGCACAGGCCTCTACCAGCAATCCGGGAGGGTGAGGGGGTGAAGCTAGGCAGGCGGGTTCACTGTCACCCGGGACCCCAAAGTTGGGGTAGGAAAGGTCAACACTTCCAACCTGCGCCCCCAGTGCTCCAGGGCTGGGAAAGATGGAGAGCAGGTGTCCCGCGCCCCGCCAGGTGTTCTCGGCCAGCCGTGCGCCCAGAGCTGGGGATGGTCATTCGCGGGGTGGGGGTGGGGGTGGGGTCGGCGCCCCCGGCCCGGCGCCCTCGACCTGCCCCACGCTCTCAGCGTTGGAAGGCGGTCCGCCCGGCCCGCGCCCCCAGGGTTGAAGAGAAGATGGGGGCTGGCGCCCGCATACCTGTAGGGAATCCAGTCGGAATGCGGCTTGGAAGTCATGTCTCTCGGGGGCGGGGCGGCGGCGGCTGCGGCTCTGGAGGCCGGGGCCCGCAGGGGCCGGCGCGGGGACCCTGCTCAGCTCCCGGGCCGCCCCGGACCGCATCCTCCCGGGCCGGGGCGCTGGGCCCCGCCGAGGCCCGCGCTGCACGCCAGGGCCCCGGCCGCGGGCTCGGCGAGCGACTGCCTGCGCGGCGCAGCTCAGGGGGCGAAGCGGCGGGAGTGCGCGGGGCCGGCGCGGGCGCGCGCGTGGGGGCGGGAGAGGCCGGACCCGCCCGCTCCGCGCTCCCCGCCGGGTCCCGCCCCGCCCGCTCAGCCCCGCGCTGCGAGAGGGACTCGGTCCCGCGCCGGGGGGCGGGAGCAGTGCGTGGCAGCGGCGGCCCGCCCTCGCCCCCGTCGCCCCGCCCCCGGCGGAGACCCCACCCCTCAGCCCGCCTAGTGGGCCGGCACGCCCCTGTCCTCGTCCCCGAAATCGCGGGGATCCCGGCTCCAGACACGTAACTTTCTGCTGAGGGCAGCGCTGTCGCTGGGCCGGCCCCTAGAGCTCTGAGCCTCAGTTTCCTCTTCTGTGAAACGGGGCTAGTTCTAACACCCACCTAGCAGGTCTGCGTGTCTCCGCTAAGAGGCGGGGGAGGCAGTCGCCGGTGCTCAGGAGGGGGTAGTACCGGCCCCGAGAGAAGTCCCGGGAACCTCCTGGTCTGAGGCTTGGAGGCTGGCCTTCTCCCAGCACCCCTCCCTCGCTCCCCCGAGTTCTCACACGCCCTCCTGGGGAGCCTTCTGCTTTGGTTTTAGTAAAGGAGGTGTTTCCTCACAACGGTGGGGTCCTTTCCCTTTTGAGCTGTGGCAGTCAGAGGAATGGTAACATTTATCTATTAAATTCCCAAACTTTTGTTTAATTATATTATTTAATCTCCATAATCCGGACAGGCAAGTATTTTATCCCCATTTTCCAGAGGAGAAAGCCTCAGAAATGCTGATGCCCAGGGATCTAAAGCTAGCGAGTGATGGGGCTGAAATTCACCGGTGGCTCTCTCTGTCCTCCAAAGCCCTTTCTTTCAGGGGTTGCCTTTAGTGGGAGGGAAAAACCTCTCAACAGAGATTATCTTAAAGTCTCTCAGTGCTGATGAGGTCCTGGCTGTGGCTCCGATCAACTTTAAAGCAAGGCATGGCATGTCGGGGTGAAGGGTAGAGAATCCCAGGCTGGGTTGGTGGCAGCATGGAGGAAAGGAGCGGTGCCAGCTGGCAGCTAGTTGGGCGTTAGCTCAGGGCATGGGCATGGGGCGGGTGACCAGCCAGGGGCTGCTAAGGAGCACAGTCCCCACGATGCATGTGGGCGTCCACTGTATGTCCTGATTCAGCAGTATGCAGCACTGCCCCCCACCCCCACCACCAAACCAGAATGGTGTGCATGTGGGGGTCCTCTGAGTACTGAATGGGTGTCACGGCTGCAGGCACTGAGTGGGAGAAAGTGTTAGAACAGCCAGCTGGCTGAGGGAGGGCCCCATCCTGCCACCCTGGGTCCACAGCCAGGACCCCCACCCAGGGCTCTCCCAGCCTTTCAGCCTTGCCTTGCCTTGCCTTGCCTTGGCCATCAACTGTAAAAACAATAACCAAGAAAGTTGGAGCATATACTGAGCATCAGGAGCTGTGTTAGATGTTATCTACATACTATAACTCATTTTATCTTCACAATCATCCTAGAAGGTATTCTATTTGCACACCCATTTTACAGCAGAAGAAACTGAGGCACAGAGAAGTCAAGGATCTTGCCCAAATCACCCAGCTAGTCAATGGTGGAGCTAGGATTCACATACAAGCAGTCTGGGTCCACAGCCCTTGCCCTCAGCCTCCTTCCTGCTTACCACAGTTCACGTGCACGTGCACATACACACACATGCACACACATACACATGCGTGCACACACCCAGCCTGTCTCTCCAGAGAGGGAACCCCACCCAGGCTTCTGGAGCACAAGACAGATCAGATCCATCTCTGTCTGGCACAGCATCGATGCTTTCTGAAGGTTGTGAACTCTGATTATTCATCAACTTCGAAGAGCTGTCACTATCACTGGGGACAGAGAGCAGACAAAATAAATCACCCCAGAGTGGGGCGGAGGGGGCAGAGAGCAGGACTGTTTCCTTGCATGCTGGGACACTTAGCCTGGGCCTCTGTTTTCGCCCCTATCAGGCTCCCAGGAAGGCAGCAGAAAGGAGTTGGTCCCTGCCTTCCAGGTCACAGCAGCGCAGCCAAGCACTCTGTCTTTCAGGAACCCTGTGTAGAAACCCTGCCTAGAGGCGAGGCCAGAAGCTTCGCTCTGGAGGCCCTGCCCTCCAGGACACCCTCCTGAAGTGGCAACCAGCAGCTACCATCTTCAGAGATGACTACAGCTAGACTTTTTCCTTCAAGGATTGAAGGCTGCTTTTTTCCCTCTTTGTTCCCAAATTATCTGACACCTTAAAGCAATCAGAATTAAGTTTGAAGGTCTCAGGAGTCTGGAGTAATTGAATCTGTTAAATAGACACTTTAGGCTCTGTCCTAAGGGAGTAAAATCCAGAGGCAGAGTGAGGTACGGAAATAAAATATTTCTTCCTGCAGAGCCTGTGTGTGTGCACCTGGGATATGAGGTAGCCAGTGGGCTGTGTACCAGAGTGCACATGAGTGCGTGTATGTGCATGGGCTTGTGTGAGATGTCCTTGCAGTCTATGAACATGTGTTGGATGGTATGTTGATGTGTGTGCATGGGCAAGATCTAAGTGTGCTTCTGTAAGTTCTCAGGGGTTCATGAGTGTCCACACTCAACTCAGAACTCGTGGCGGATTTTCCTGCTCAAATGGTTGACATTTTAAGATTATGCCCTTGACTTCCATCAAAAACCCATACCACCACCCCAGAAAGCCATATGAAGACAATTGTCCTGGGCCGCTTGGTTAAAATACCACTGTGCTATACAGTGGCCCCTGAAGAAGGGCCCAAGCTTTTAAATTTAGCCCCAGAAACAAGGTTATCTCTGAAAATCTGCACCCCAGCGAGCCCAACATGCCTTCCTCGCCTTCTATCCAAATCCTGCAAGGATGAGATGTTTGCTCTGAATTTAAATTCTCCTCATTGCATTTTAGGCGTTTTCAAACATGCTGATGGTTTGTAGGGGAATGAGAGGAAAACACGGGGACTGACTGCAGCAGCCCATAGGAGGTTCCCACATCTGCCACCAGTCTGCAGGACCCCAGGGCACGGCACCCCGCAGCAAGACCAGTAAAGAAAACGTTTCCGTGTTGGCACCTTGTTTCATGTGGAGTCTTATGTTTTCTATTTCTAATTTAACAGTTTTATTGAGTGAGGGCAAAGAGAATGGAATAATAAGTGAAGATCTATTGAGAATGGGCACAGAGTCCCATGGTACCCTACCCAGTGGCTTGGCGTTGTGACCTTGCCTTCTGAAGAAGGCAATTTAAATCATTCAAACATTGTTGAGGCCTGACCCGGCTCAAAGGCCAGTGCAGGGCCGTGGTGGCTTTAGCAGGGAGGTCAGGTACAGTCTTGCTTGCAGGAAGCTTCCAGTCTAGCAGGAGAGATGGGAGCTATGACGACTGTACTCAGCACCAAGGTATTGTGTTACAATATTGGTGT
>JAQZBX010021689.1:0-11523 GCA_029593785.1 Cabassous unicinctus
TGGGAATCCCTGTAATTTCTGAGTAATATTTAGGTAATCTAAGTTCCTTTAAAAAAAAATATATATATATATATATATATATAACATTTATGTAAACAAATGTACATATATGCATATGTATTTATATATAATTTTACAAATATTTGTATGTATTGTGAAAAATTTGATTTTTACCCACAATAAAAAAAAATCATTTAAATTTCTACCTAGCAATAAACAATTGGAAAATGAAATTTGAAAATTGTTATTAAGTACAATAGCAGTGAAACACATCTCTAGTACATAGCACAGGTACTAAGGTACAGTGAATGTCTGATAAATGTCTGTTAACTGACTGAATGAGACCGGAGAGGAAAATAATGGTCAGGTCAAGTTCTTGTAGAATATGAGAATAAGTTTAGACTTCATCCTGAAATTAATGAGAAACCAGCAGAACAGGTAAGAGTGTCCAGATCATAGTAGATATATAACAGATATTACTGATGGGAAAATGAATATATAGCTACCGTCGTATCAACAGAGGGGAAAAGTTAACCATTTTTTATATCCTTAAAAGTTATTTATTACATACAATAAAAGTCACATATTTTAAATTTTTGATTCAATGAGCTTGGTAAATATGTAGTCATGCAACACCCATTTACAATCAGGTTTTAGGGTATGATGCCTGCAGAATTTCTTTACAATCATACCCCCCACCCCCCAACTCTAGTCACAGGCTACAACTGATGATTTCTGTCACTCTTGTGCATATTCAAGAGTTTCCTCTTGAGGCTTCATGGGCCCTGCACCTTGAGGCTTCATTCTTAAGTGATCCTGTAATCCTCTGTCTCCTGGCATAGGGCTTGTTTATTTCTGGGCCTCCTATGTCAGTTTTGGTGGTTCTGCTTTTTTCCTGATCTCAGCTGTAAGCTGTCATGCAAAATGTCTCATCTCTCTCTGGAGCCCCAGCCACCTGAGCCTTCTCTTTTCTGTCACATGGCAGCATCAAGAATGACAGAGCTCTCTTTCCTTGTGTCTGTCTTTCTGTGTGAGTGTCCATTTATAGAAGACCCAAAGCGAGGGTGGGAACTCAACCTGATTCATGCATTACTGGTGTGGTTGAATTAAAAAACCCTAAAGCAATCCTATCAAGTAATTTAACCAGAGACCCCTCAATGGAATTTAATGCAATTAAAGTATATCATACCCAGAGTAATAGATTAGTTTACAAAAAATAATCTTTCTACTCTGGGGCTTCATAAAATAATCTCAAACTGCCACACCACCTTCTATGACATACTATTAAGCTCCTTCTTAATTGCATCTAATCTACCTTTCCACTGCTCCAGTTGGCATCTTGAGATAGTTTTCCACTCCTGTTCATGATGTACTTCTCTTAAGCACCAACTCACATGGTCAGCTCATAATCAATGAAATGAATTATCTAAAATGGATTAACACACATGTTCAAATTGTGTTTAATATTCAACTTAGAGGTTATATGAAGTCTATTTTCTTTCTATAGCAGCTACCTCCTCAAATTATTGTTTTCTTACCCAAGAAGTGGGACAAATGTCTTTGTATTTTGCTGTTGATGCATCTTTCATTTTCTTTCTGTTTCTTCCTTTCTCTCTCTTTCTGTATAAGCATTTAAAAGAAATGCACTATTAAGGAAACCAAAGGTTACTGAACAGAACATCATAAATTTGTCGAGTGGTCACATACTCTTCCTTGTAATGATGTTAATTACTGACAAACGGATTTTTGAAACCAAAAAATCTTAAATCCAGCACATGCGAATGGTGCTGCTTATTTCAACAATGGATTCTACTCAATGCTTTTGAGGTGTTTCTTCTGGAGCTATCTGAATCATCACTAAATTTATTATCTTCTGATTCATTCATGAAATTTGGTTTGGGAAATGTTTTTTATGGATAAAAGCTATTTAGAATTTATTCAAAATAGCTTTAGAATTTTATACCAGAATTAGCTGTTTCTGAATGAGGCTCACTGAATTCAGCACAGTTTTGAAAGATCATTCTAATATCACTTACAAAATCTTCAAGCTTTATTTACATGAAGTGTTCTTCCTGTATGGGCATACCTCCTTTTTTCACAGATACTTTGTTTTTACACATTGAAGATTTGTGGCAACAGTGCATTGAGAAGGTCTACCAGCATTTTTACAACAGTGTGTGCTCACTTAGTGACCTTGCATCACATTTTGGTAATTCTCATAATAACCTAAGCTTTCTATTATTATTACGATATGTTATATTGATCTGTGGCCAGTTATTTTTTGTGTTACTATTGTAATTGTTTTAGGTTGTCACAAACCACACACATATGACAGTGAACTTAAACAATAAATGTTTTGTGTCCTCTGACTGTACCACCAATCAGCTGTTCCCTGTCTCTCTCCTTCCCCTCTGGGCTGCCTATTCCTTGAGACAGAACAATATTGAAATAAAGCTAATTAATAACTCTACAATGGCCTTTAAGTGTTCAGGTGAAAGGAAGAGTCACAGGTCTCTCACTTTAAATTAAAAGCTAGAAATGATTAAGTTTAGTGAAGAAAGCATGTCAAAAGCCAATATAGGCTGAAAGCTAAGCCTATTGAGCCAGTTAGCCAAGTTGTGAGGAAAAAGGAAAAGTTTTGTAAGGATATTAAAAGTGCTACTTCAGTAAACACAGGAATGATAAGAAAGCAAAACAGCCTTATTGCTGATACGGAAAAGTTTTTAGTAGTCTGCACAGAAGATCAAACCAGCCACAATATGCCCTTAAGCCAAAGCCTAATCCAGAGCAAGATCCTAACTCTTCAATTCTATAAAGACTGAGAGACATTAAGAAGTTGCAGAAGAAAAGTCAGAATATACCAGTGGTTGGTTCATGAGGTTTAAGGAAAGAAGCCATCTCCCTAACATATGACTGGAACACTCCCAGTCATAACTCAGAAAAAAAGACAACTGAAGGTCTTATTAATTTAACCACCAATAGATAGAAGAAGTTTGAATGGCTAAATTTATTTCTCTTTGTCATGAAATGAGCCTGGTTTTCAAGACCCAATTTCTCTAAATGTGCCTGATTATTATGAAGTTCCCTGGATTGTAAATAATTGGGAGTGTCCCAATCATATTCAACCTCTGATTTAGATATTTCTCAGTAGAATGTATAAATCTGCTCTCCATTTGGACTATTTGTCAATATGGGTCCATGACAAGATAGATGAAATACTTTGAGACAGTTTTCACAGCACGGGATATCCCTCCATTCTGACAAACTGCACACCGCTCCTCATTGGGACAAACTCTTTCATCAACTCTCTAACTTGAAGCTGTGAATTCTGGGAGGCATCCAGAGACTCAGATTTTTCATGTGAGGGATTTTCCTGATGATATTCAGATGGATCTCCTGTGCTCTCTGGAGCATCTGGGTTAGCACAGTCTTCTATGAAGCAGAGTCCTAATTGCTATTTAAGAACAGGGCTTGACTATGCTTCTTGGATAGTTGGTATTTTGAGTTCTAGATTTATCTGATTCCTGTTTTAGTATAACAACAGGAAAATCATAATTTTCAGGTGTGCACTGTTTTCTTGTTTTATTCTAATTAGCTCTAACCAGACTGCTGGTATTATGTGTGTTGAATCAGTTCCTGTTGGTTTACTTGACAAGCCTGAACTTCCTTGGCCCCCAGAGCTAGAGACATTGGGTGAAAATATTGGGGCATGTACACTAGTCAGAGTAACAGGTCCTGCGTTGCCTGGAGATGGTTGTGATGAAGTGGGTGAATAGATGCTTCTGTTTGAGGGTGCCTTTACCTGGCCATGATGTATGCTAGTATGTTTCCTCACAATATTGTCCAGAATAAAAGTACTGGAGTAATCAATATCTAGAAGAGAAGGAAGATTATAAGCACTTCCCACTGGTGAGGTCAAACTGATTGTAGGTGAACCAGAAGTTTTTATATCATATCCTACTTTAATAGCAATCGTGGGACTGGAAGAGAGACAGTATGTGATGTTGGCAGATGACGGGACAGAAGTCCACTGGTGATCTGCCACGGTGTTGTCTTGCTGAGCCATGAAAGGCATCTGTACAGGTTTGGGCTCTATTGCTTGCTCTGATATATTCTGGTTTGGTAGGATCTCAGTTGAGGTTAAGAATGAATAACTTGTCCATTGGGTTTGGGATTGTTATTCTGAAAATTTGTCAAACATAGTGTAGACATCTTTTGTTGCCTGTGCTGGAGTGATAATTGGGCTAGGTTGATCTGTGTTGAAAACTTGGACAACTGGTTTGAAGAGAAACCGCATTGTGGCAGTGAATACAGTTCCACAACAGGATTCTGCTTAGGCATTTGTGGCTGAATCTCTTTACTCTCCATTACTAAATAACTTAAATGGATCATATTTTGAGACCAGAAACTAGGATCACAGTGAAATTAAATGGTAGGTATTCTTGACCATTGGGGAAGTGTCATGCCTTTCTCTAAAAGGGAACCTTAATTGGTATGTAATCAGGCACTTGCTGTAAAGTAAAGCTCTACTGTTGCCACAGGAAAGTGCCCTTTTAGCAAAATGCATGACATGTCACATCAGCTTAGAAAGCCCAGCCATTTCCAGTCATTGCATAAAGTTTCTGCAATGCTCCTTTGCAAGGTCCTCTAGAGGATTCAGTAGAGCTTTTCTCTTTTTTTATAATTTATTTTTAACATCAACATAAATATAGCAACTTTAATATCCTATTCCATCAGATTTTTTAAATTTTGATTTACTTCAATTATTCTGTATTGGATCTGACTTTCTGTGAATTGTATGTTATTTGTTTTTTCCATCAGTTTTGTGATTAATGACTTGATGATCACTTTCTGATTCTGAAAATCTTCTTTGATCAGTTGCTATCTATGTTCTTTATGTTCTAATAGTTGACAGTCCTGATATGACAGCTTGTCACATGTCTCAGAGTAAAGCTCAGTTGTTTGTTTTTATAACTGCTCACACCAACTGCCTCTGGAGAAACATCCCTCTCTCATGAGCTCTAATGCAAGTCTCTCAGAGCCATTCAACATATTCCACAAATCCCATTAGCTGCTGCATTGTAACCGCAGCTTGGATGCACCTCGTTAGATTTCTGTACTGTATTGCTCGGAACCTCAGCAGTGTACTTCACAAAAAAATTATCTCTGATGTGGTTTTCTGCAGGGAATGATGCCAAATAGCATAGAAAACTGGGAGTTGCTGCTGATGGCAACATGGATGTAGAGATGGCAGCAGGATTTGGGAAGAATCCAGCATCCACTTGAGAAGCTCTAGGCAGAGCTGGGGCACAGGCACGCAGGGTAGCAGCTGTGACCCTGGCTCTGGATGTGCTGGTGGATCTGGTTCAACTGTCCAACAAGTTGAGCTGGGCCATCTGGCACTCACAATCTGAGTCTGGTCCTGCTGACCCTTAGCCTCTTTCATTCTGCTTGGTGCTACCAAACCCCTCCTTGAAGCCCACCTCTTTTGTTCTGCCTCTGCCAAGGATGACCTTCTCCTCCTTTGTTGAAGCTCCAGAAAGAGAGGGAGGAATGGAGCCTCCCAAGCCCCAGAGAGCTGCTTCCTGGATGGTGTTGAGAAAAGAAGGGCTTGTGTACTTAACTTTTGAATTTATGTCAAGCATTATAAAACTGGCTCTGTAATACCTGTTGAAATGAAGGGACAATAGACAGTCACTTGAAAAAAAGAAACACAGAAAGGATGAAATGGATTTAAATAATATAATTTATTTAAGCCTGTAACTCAAATATATTATCATTTCTACTAGAACAGCTGCCACATTTCAAACGCTCAGGAAATAACATGTACCCAGCAGCTACCATAGTGGACAGAGAGGAAACAGATCATTTCCATCCTGGAAATTTCTTTTGGACAGTGCTTTTCAGCATATGCAAGGCTATAATTTGATTTCCTCAGAATCAAAAGTAATCCCTTCTTAAGCCTGGTTATTAAGAATTAAATCTATGCCCAAAACTCCTAAAGGACAGAATGCAGAGGTGACAGATTTGCACAAATATAGCTATTTCTCAGGCAGTAAGAGTTTCATTATGGATGTAGAAATTGTCCATCTTGCTATCTATTAGCCACAATTTGCAGGTCTCTGGGAATATTTATTAAATAAAGTTATTTAGAACTCATTTCTGAATTCTCTGGCTTCAGAGTACTTATGCAAATGAGCTCAGTTCTTGTGTAAAACAGACTCAATATGTGTTTTGTATTCCACAGTTCTCACCTCACATCTTATTCATACTGATTCACACCTTTTTAAGCCTATCTTATTTTTATTTAAAGAAGGTACCAAGTTGAACCTTATGACCTAAAAAGAATATTATCTAGTTAAATGGGAAACTTTATTTTGATTTCCAGTTGTTTTTACCCAGGGATGGTTTTGCCCCTTTGGTAACTATAAATAATGCCTGGGGAATTTTTTGGCATTTCCAAAACTTTAGGAGGTGTGCTTAGGAGGTGGGTGGAGTTCAAAGGTGCTGTTAAACATCCTACAATGCAGAGGACTGCACCCCCACCCCCCAAAAACAATCATCCAACCTTAAATGCCAATACAGCTTGTTGAGAAGTCCTGGCTTAAGCTATGTCTATAAAGTGTGTATTAGAGAATTGGAGATTCCTACTGCATCCTTTACAAATATTAAGGAGTCGATATCTATCCACATAGACTGTGCACATCCAATTGCTGAGAAAGGAATAAAACTATACTCATATATAGATCAAGATAAGTCATGAAACTTGTCAGAAGTGTTCTCTAAAATCCTACTCAGTGGCCACAATTATTTCTACCAAAATATTTCTCTCCCTAATTGCAAAATTATATCATCTGAAAAATGTTGAAAAGATACTCAAAATTGCCCTAGACTATGTGTAACTAGACAGCAAACTTTCTTTTTAATAAAAAAAATACCAGAAAGTTTATCACAAATAAAAAACATTATCTAAAGACCAATAAATCATACCCTTTATGTTTTACCCATGGCTAAAATTCAGATCCAGATTTTAAAAATGTGACTCATCAGTTTATTTTAAATATATTTTCATCCTTTGTTAGTCCTTATAATACATGCATTTTTTTAAACTTTATTTTGTACATTTAATAATTGAAAATATAAACAATTAAAAACTAAAAAGTAAACACAGATGAGTAAATACATACATTTCTCAATTAAATATACTGGATACATATAAATTTTTTTTTACTCAAACAATGTGTTGCACAATATATTTGGTTCACAGTAATGCAATCATACAGTATTTATCTTTTTGTGTCTGGCTTGCCTAGCTCAACATAGTGTTATCCAAGTTCATCCATGTTGTCATATGCTTTACAAATTCATTTCTTCATACAGCTGCATAATATTCCATCATGTGAATAGAGCACAGTTTGTTTATCCATTCATTTGTTGATGGACACCTGGATTGTTTCCAACTTTTGGCAAGCATGAATAATGTTGTTATGAACATCGGTGTGCAGATATCTGTTCATATCACGGCTCTCAGTTCTTCTGGATATATACCGAATAATGGTATTGCAGGGTCACATGGCAAGTATATAGTCAACTTCTTTAGGAACTTCCAAACATTCCTCCAGAGTGGCTGTACCATTCTGCATTCCCACCAACAGTCAATAAGTGTTCCTATCTCACCACATCCTCTCCAACACTTGTAGTTCTCTGACTTTTTAATAGTGGTCATACTGATAAGTGTGAAATGATATCTTATTGTAGTTTTGATTTGCATTTCCCTAATCATTAGTGATGTTGAGCATTTCCTCATGTGTTTTTTTGCCATTTGTACTTCTTCTTTGGACAAATGTCTATTTGAGTCTTTTGCCAATTTTTAAATTGGATCAGTTGTCTTTTTATGGTTGAGTTGTAACATCTCTTTACATATCCTGGATATTAAACCCTTATCAAATATGTGATTTCCAACGATTTTTTCCCATTGAGTTGGCTGCCTTTTCACCCTTCTGACAAAGTCCTGTGAGGTGCAAAAGTGTTTAATTTTGAGGAGGTCCCATTTATCTATTTTTTCTTTTGTTTTACAGGCTTTGAGTGTAAGGTCCAAGAAATCACCACCTACTACAAGGTCTTGAAGAAGTTTCCCTACATATTCTTCTAGTAGTTTTATGGTCCTGGCTTTTATATTTAGATCTTTGATCCATTTTGAGTTGATTCTTGTATAGGGGATGAGACAGGGGTCCTCTTTCATTTTTTTGGTTATAGATATCCAGTTGTCCCAACACTATTTCTTGAAGAGACTGTTTTGTCCCGTATACATGGACTTGTTAGGTTTGTCAAAAACCAGTTGACTGTATAGGTGAGGATTTTTTCTGGGTTCTCAATTCTATTCCACTGATGGATGTGTCTATCTTTATGCCAGTACCATGTTGTTTTGACCACTGTAGCTTTGTAATATGTTTCAAGGTCAGGTAGTGAAATTCCTCCCATGTCGTACTTCTTTTTTAGAATGCTTTTGGCTATTTGGGTGTACTTACCATTCAAGATGAATTTGGTAATTGTCTTCTCTAATTCTATAAAGTAAGCTGTTGGGATTTTGTTTGTTATTGCATTGAATCTATCAATCAGTTTGGGTAAGATTGACATCTTCACGATATTTATTCTTCCAATCCATGAACATGGAATGTCTTTCCATTTGTTTAGGTCTTTTAAAAGTTCTTTTAGCTTTCCTTTGTAGTTTTCTATATAAATATGTCCTGTACTTCTTTGTTAAATTAACTCCTAGGTATTTGAGTCATTTTGTTGCTGTTGAAAATGGATTTTTTGCCCTGATTTCCTCCTCAGATTGTTCAATACTAGTGTACAAAAACATTACTGATCTTTTATCCTGCCACTTTGCTGAACTAATTTATTAGCTCAAGTAGCTTTGTAATGGATGCTTCAGGATTTTCTTAGGTACAGGATCATGTCATCTGCAAACAGTGATTTTCTTGTCTAATTGCCCAACTAGAACTTAGAATAAAATATTGAATAACAATGGTGACAGTGGGCATCCTTGTTGTTCCTGATCTTAGAGGGAAAGCTTTCAACCTTTCCCTATTTAGTATGATGTTAGCTGTGTGTTTTTCATATATGCCTTTTATCATATTGAAGAATTTTCCTTCTATCCCTATTTTTTGAAGTGTATTTTATATAAAAAAAAAATGCTGGATTTTGTTGAATGCCTTTTCTGCATCAATGAGATGATCATGTGTTTTTATTCCTTCAATTATGCCTTTTATCATATTGAGGAATTTTCCTTCTATCCCTATCTTTTGAAGTGTTTTTTATCAAAAAAAAAATGCTGGATTTTGTTGAATGCCTTTTCTGCATCAATGAGATGATCATGTGTTTTTATTCCTTCAATTTGTTAATGTGGTGTATTACATTGATTGATTTTCTTATGTTGAACCAGGCTTGCATACCAGGAATAAATCGCAATTGGTCGTGATGTATAAGTCTTTTGATATGCTGTTGGACTTGATTTGCAAGTATTTTTTTGAGAATTTTTGCATCTATGTTCATTAGAGAGATTGCCCGGTAATTTTTTTTCTTGTAGTATCTTTATCTGGCTTTGGTTTTAGGGTGATGTTGGCTTCATAAAATGTGGTGGGTAATTTTCCCTCTTCTTCAATTTTTTGGAAGAGTTTAAAGAGGATTTGTGTTAATTATTTTCTAAATGCTTGATAGAATTCACCTGTGAAGCCATCTAGTCCTGGACTTTTCTTTGCTGGGAGATTTTTGATGATGGATTCAATCTCCTTAAATTTGATTGGTTTATTAAGTTCTTGTATTTCTTATAGTGTCAGTGTAGGTTGGTTGTACATTTCTAGGAATTTGTCCTTTTCATCTAGGTTGTCTAGTTTGTTGTTATATAGTTTCTCATAATATCCTCTTATGATTCTTTTTATTTCTGTAGGGTCATTTGTAACTTCCCCCTTTTCATTTCTGTATTTATTTGCATCTTCTCTCTTTTTTCCTTTGTTAGTCTAGAAAGGGGTTTGTCAATTTTATTGATCTTCTCAAAAAACAAGCTTTTGGTTTTGTTGATTTTCTCTATTACTTTTTTTGTTCTCATTTTCATTTATTTCTGTTCTATTCTTTATTATTTCTTTCCTTCTGCTTGCTTTGGGATTGGTTTGCTGTTCTTTTTCTAGTTTCTCTAGTTCAGTTAAATCTTTGAGTTTAGTGATTTCTTCTTTTTAAATATAGGCATTTAGGGCTATAAATTTCCTTCTCATGACTGCCTTCTTTGTATCCCATAAGTTTTGATACATTGTGTTCTACTTTTCATTTGTCTCAATATATTTACTACAATTTCACTTGCAATTTCTTCTTTGACCCATGGATTATTTAGGAGCGTGTTGTTCAGCCTCCACACATTTGTGAATTTACTGTTTTCCTTTCTATTATTGATTTCCAGTTTCATTCCACTATGATCTAAGAAGGTGCTTTGTATAATTTCAATCTTTTTATATTTATTGAAAGCTGCATTGTGCCCTAACATGTGGTCTATCCTGGAGAAAGAACCATGGGCACTTGAGAAGAATGTGTAACTGGCTGAATTTGGATGCAATGTTTTGTATATGTCTGTTAGGTCTAACTTATTTAACATAATGTTCAAGTTCTCTGTTTCCTTGTTGATCTTCTGTCTAGTTGTTCTATCTAATGATGTGAGTAGGGTGTTGAAGTCTCCAATGGTTACTGTAGAAATGTATATTTCTCCCTTCAATTTTGCCAGGTTTGTCTCATGTATTTTGCAGCACCCTGGTTAGGTGCATAGATATTTATGACTGCTATTTCTCCCTGGTAGATTGTCCCTTTTATTAATATATAATGGCCTTCTGTATCTCTTATAACTATTTTGCATTTAAAGTCTGTTTTGTCTGATATTGGTGAAGCTACCTCTACTTTTTTCTGATTATTATTCATGTGGGGTATCTTTTTCTAACCTTTCACTTTCAGCTGGTTTGTATCTCTGAGTCTAAAGTGAATTTCTTGTCAGCAGCATATAGATGACTCATGTTTCTTTATCCATTCTATTAGTCTGTATATTTTGATTGGGGAGTTTAATCCATTCACATTCAATGATATTATTGTAAATGCACTATTTACTTCCTCCATTTTATTCTTTGGTTTTCATATGTCATCTTGTTTTTGTCTGTCTTTTTACTCTTTTGGTTATCCTTTCTGCTATTCTTTCTTCTATGCTCTCCTACAAGCCTCTCTCTCCTGTCTTTTTCTTTCAGATTCTAAGGCTTCTTTAACATTTCCTGCAAAGGTGGATTCTTTTTTGCAAAGTCTTTTAGTTTCTGTTTGTTTGTGAATAATTTATATTCACCTTCATATTTGAAGGACCATTTCAATGGATAAAGAATTCTTGGCTGGCAGTTTTTCTCTTTCAGTTTCCTAATTATATTATACCACTGTCTTCTTGCCTCCATGGTGTATTAGTCAGCCAAAGGGGTGCTAATGGGTTGGTCTTTATAAAGG
>JAQZBX010021689.1:20078-32300 GCA_029593785.1 Cabassous unicinctus
GAGCACACATTCTGTCTTAGTGCTTCCCAACAAGGGTTTTTAATGAAAAAAAAAAAAAAGAATATTACATAAATTCATTTTGATTGGTGATATTTGGGATGCTCCAAATGTGCTTCAGGTTATATATTTTACTGAGTTCCTTATCTTTTGGTTTGTTTCTGGTGTCTGGAATTCCTTAAGATTTTACACTTGTGATGTTGAAATTACCCTTTGCCTGAAAGTAATTTCTAGGATGACTTCCAACTCCATTTTAAATATCTTAGCCATAATAAGTATATTTTATTTCTTCTTTTTACAGAGTATATTTCCTTTTGAAGATATTGGACAACAATTAAAACATCTAATATAAGGATCTTTTTAGTTCCTATTACCAGTGTTCTTCATTTCTTTGCCTGTTCATCTTGTATAATTTATTCTCTATCTTTTTCTAGTATTTCTTGCAGAGCAAATTTGCCATGATTAATTCTCTCGGCATTTTTAAGTCTAAATGTATTTATTTTTGCCTTAGAATTTTAAAAATCTAGATTTTTAAATATTTTAGGGATAGTTTTTTTCTTTTTTCTTTTTCTACTTCACATATTCAAATATTGCTCCTTGGTTTTACAGCGTCATTGTTTCCACTGAGAAATTTGCTCTCATTTCTATCTTTTCTCCTCTATATGTGGTGTCCTTTTACCTCTGGCTATTTTTCAGTCTCTTTAATCACTGGTTTTCAGTATATAATTATGATCTGAATCCCAAAACATATGCAATAAGCAACCTAATTTAGTGTTCCCTTTTAGGAGAGAAAGAGAAATAGCCATGGGGATGAAGAAGGTAGTTGGTACTCATACCAGGTTGTCAAATATTACTATTTGTAGCCATGCAGAAAAAAGTGATAAACAATATATAATAATGCATATCATAGGAAACCAACTCTATTGATAAAGGCCCAATGCTTAAAATAAATACTATAGAGAGGAATAGGATAAAAATATTGTAATAAGGTTGCCTTATTCTGATACTGATATTCCTGAACATGAAACATGGGATAAGATGTGATCTGGTTAATTTAAGAGAATCCAAAAATTTAGTATAGCAGAAGCTAGTGATGATGGCAGGAAAACACAGAGATTAACATACCCTCTATGATTTTTATCTGACAGAAAACATATTTTGCTCTCAATACCTTTAAAAATGCTTGTCTAATCATTATGTGTCACTTAAACAAATGTATTAAACAAATGTACAGTAAAATTATTTCTTTCTACATAAGGAAGTGGGGAGCTTATATTTACAGCAAAAAGATGTTGCTATTTTCCTGAGGTACAGATGTACAGATAACCTTGAACCTTTCTAATAATGAAACCTTGAATTAAACAATCTATGACAGTCATTTTTTAGGTCTCATTTAGGCAAAACACACAAGCAGTTCTTCTGCAAATGCAATTGCTATATAATGCTTAATGAATGTTGAATGTGGATTTCTGCACGTATGTGTATGTTTTGTTAGTTCTAATAAATTATATTGTGAAATATATCTAATTCATTCTTTTGTTTGTTTTACTCAAAGCATAATTGAGAGCACTAAAATATAACTAATATCATCTTTGTTGTTCTAACTATTGCATTGTACCAACACATTTTTTTAGCCATTTAGTAATTCATGAATACCTAAGCTGTTCCAATTTCCAGCTTTCCTAATGATACTGTTTTCAATATTCTCTGTGGCTATGTACTCTCACTAGTAAATGCAGAGTCATTATGCTTACACCATAGTTTTTTACCATAGCCTAGTAAAACTCACCATTTACCTTTTGCCATTCTTAATTTTATAATGTTGCAACTCATTTTTGTTCAGGTTTTCATGTTTCAGTTGCTAATGAATTAGCACTTTTCACAATTAATAGAGATCTTTAACAAAATTGCCCATTTCTATTGAAATTCTGGCAATATTACTAGGATTGGAAAATGCTGTATTAATATTTATTAGTATATATATTTTTCATGTTCAATTGGGAGCAAGTGAAAGTATCTCCTATTGTTCCATTCATCTATTAGTTTTGTCTATTGTCTTTCTGGAAAGAGACATTTATTTTAATACCAAATATATATATTTTACTTATATCTCCTAGGATAGACATTTTTCAGGGAATTTCTTACAACCAAATATGGCAAACATTTCTCATTTTCCTCCTAATTCTGTAGTTGTATCTTTTAAGTTTACATTTTTAATCTATCTGTACTCCACCATTTTAAAGCAGGAAAGAAACGATACAGGTGATTTTTCTTCTGCTGTGTATCCAGTGTTCTTTTTGTTTTGACAATCCCTTTATCAAGTAAGCAATTGTCATGAAAATATGCACCTATTTCAGAGCACTCTATTTTGGATATATTTATTCCCACATCAGTACTACACTATATTATTTATTTTTTACTTTGTAATATTAACATCTATTCTTGTAAGGGCCTTCCCTTCTAAAGATTAGTACTCTACTGTGTTGACCATTGTGTTCATGTTAATTTTTAAAGGGGATTATTCAATTCCTCAGTAATTAACTGCATTTCCATTAGTGATTCCTTTTAGTTTATGAGTATTTTTATGGTGAATTTTAATTTAGAGTATATTTTAGCCTTGTCTCTGAATGTGAAATTTACTTGAAAAGCCATTTATGTATTTTTACAGAAAATTTGTGGGTTATTTTGCAAGGAAGTTTTATATTTTAACTCACAATTTTTTAAACAATTTTTAAATAAATTTTATAAAAATGCATCTTTGAGAATAATTTTTTCACCTTGAATTGCCTTCCTTTTGTACCCCAAATGAAAATACAAAATTATCAGCACCCACACATATGTACACTCAAACAAAACTATCATAACATTTTCTACACAGAATCTAACTATATAATGTACTTATAATATGCATACATATATAATATATATAAAAGATATGGTTTAAACTGCAGAAAAATCAGGACAATTCTAAGAAGTGATTGCAGATATATTTTTTCTTCAAAAAAGAGATGATAGTTAATAAAGCAATTTAGATAAAACTTTTTCTTGTGGTTTTCAAGTTTCTTGAAATTCTCCTTTCAACTAACAGAAAATGCAA
Source organism: Cabassous unicinctus (assembly GCA_029593785.1). Classification (NCBI taxonomy): domain Eukaryota; kingdom Metazoa; phylum Chordata; class Mammalia; order Cingulata; family Chlamyphoridae; genus Cabassous; species Cabassous unicinctus. Next base: position 23,173 of record JAQZBX010021689.1, read on the forward strand.
ATTGTGTTCCTGAACCCCCAACTCTTTTGCTTAACACACATCTTCTAAGGCTGTTTTTTTCCCCTCCTGCTCCTCAGAAAAAAATTAGGTTTTCTAACATTCTCAGTTTTCTACACATGCTTCAGATGTGGGGCAAATGTGTCCAGAGAAGCTAACATTTTTAGTAGCTATGACCAAATGTAGGCACTTGAGAATTCTGTGCTTCAGTTACAAACCATTATATAAGTATCTGTATTGATATTCCTCCTTTTGTCCATAATTTTCAGGGACAGAGGTAAACCCACCCCAACTATTCTCAGCATTTTTTGCTAAACTTCCAAGCCCATGACATGACAACCTCTCCTCTTATCTCTAAGCCCTTTGTTCAAACTTCCCCTCTGTTATAACAAGTTTGTTTTCCATCATTGGCTGCAACATTTTAGGCACTATTCTAAGCCTCAGAATATACCATTATTTTGTTTTAGTGATAAATAAACATTAAAAATTAAGTGACATCTGAAAAAAAAATTTTTCTCCTCAGTTTACAACCAAAGTGTCCCATAATGACATTCACATCCCAACTATTTTTTATCCAGAGCAAGTAAATGGATAGATGCATGTTTCAGTTATGTACTCAGAAGATGAAAAGGGAAAAATGTTAAAGGCCTTTATGAATACACAATACTCAGTTGATATAAGGCCAGAGTAAGACACAAAACTCTGATATTAAAAGGGCACAGTTGATACTGTAATTGAAAATTCACTTTGGGACAATGTAATAGAATTCACAAAGAATAAGAGCAATATTAGAACATGGGACCCAAGTGCAGTGCTGAAGGAAAAAACACAAATTATTTTTTTATCATATACACAAAACAATAGAAATAAGGCAGCTGAATCATCGTTCTTTTTAGAAAAAATGAGAGAAAACCCAAAAGGAAATCTGCAAGGTGGTAGCAGAAACTTGATTCTAAAACTGTTCTTTAGAAACATAATAATCTCAGGTCTTTAATAAGACACCACCATCATGTAAAAAAGTGATGAAAGAAAAAAAAAAGAATCAAGAAATAAGTCAAAACCTTTCTAATACACAGACAAGATCTATAAAGTTGCAACCATCCTAACTGTGAAATGATTCTGGTGTCTTTTTCACAAAAACTCATTTCACGTGGAAGGAGCTGAAAAATCACTAGAAACATCACTCCTGTTTCCTATCACATGGGTATAGGGACTACTACCTCAAACCCTATCTCTTTGTAGTCCCTTGGTCATCCTTGCTGCCTCCATGCATGTCTGCCCCCTTCTTGAAGGGATTGCAATATTCATTTAAGTAGTCATAATCTTGATCTTGGATTGACTCAGAGGAGTTCAGAGAGCTAAGATAGGCAGCTTCAGAAACACTTCCTTCAGAGTTAAAGAGGAGCAGAGAGTCATAGCGGGCAGTGGGGTCACTATCAGCCATCTTCAGATTTTCATCAATAAATTTTCCCATTTCATCAGGATTGGAGGAGCAGGGACCATACTGGGGCACACTAAGAAGGCTTGGTGCTACGTCATTGTGAGTTACTTCTGGATGAGCATCCAGGTCCTTGTGCAACTGGCTCAAGTCAAATTTCAAGTCCTCTTCTCCACCTCCTTCTTCATAGTAATAATTGTTTTTCCAAGTGTCATCTTCTGGGGGGTGATAAGGACTCTTTGACTACCCTTCTCCTCCAAACAGTAGAAACAGCAGAATCAGGATTAAGAAAGCAAGGATTCTCCTAAGAAAGTACAAAATGGCAGGAAATTGCAATCTTACCTCTGCAATTAGTGTGGTTCTCTTACATTTGTTAATGGCCCTTTCACAATCAATGTAAGGACTTCTAAGATAGTCAGCTGGGCTTTGTTCTGTTTATCTGTGAGCTTGAGATTTATTTTGTAGTTTCCAAGGTCTAAGTTTTCTTTGGCTTCAGAATGAAAAATTCTTGGGCTGCATCATTGTATTCAATGATCCAATTGAGAAAGGTCCCATGTATTAGTTCTGCAGTGAAGGGAGAAGTACTTGGGGGAAGATCTGGATCAGTGATATTTATTACATGAGGATGTGAATCACTCTGGCAGAAGTACAGTTTTCGAGGTCCCGGTATGTGAGAATGTTCATTTCACATCAAGGAGGGTCAACAGAAAGGTTTCTGTTCCAGTAGTAAGTGGAGAACTATTTTAGTAGCTATAATGAGGGCCATGTCCATGCTGTTCTTTGCATGCTCAAAGTCCTCTTTGTCCAACTCAGCCCAATTGGAAATGGTACCAATGTTGTGATTAATCTACAGCCAGTTGGCTGATATGTCCAGATCTGTACATTATCTTCTATTCCATAAAGCTGCCAGGGCCCTGGGTAGTGTAGGATATGATTTCCAGACCCACACCAAGGTCTTCAGTCATCTCTACTCTCTTGATGGGGGGGATTTGATAGCTAGAAAATATACTTATTAAGATTTCCTCATTTAAGGAGCTCTAAATCTTCTAATACCCTTCCCTCAAACTAACTGAGCTGGTTTACTATTAGTCTATTTTTAGAAGTTTACCCTTTGTACTTATTTCCCTGAAGGATACTAACCAGACCTTCTCAGTTCTGCTTATACAAATAAAATGATGTCTCAAACAAAACTAGACAGAATGATGTCAGGAGCACCTTATGACCCAATAAATCTGTAGCTTTCCTCAGGGAAAAAAGTTGAAAAGCTTGATATCCTAGAGCAGTTGACTTAAAAAGTAGTCCTGAATACCTTGCACGTAGACACCCAAATAATATTTAAACTGTGGTTTGTCAGCCTCTAAAACCAAGGACAAATTTGATGTGCTTGAGAAAACACAAGACAGAGAAATTGCATATACACTTCTCACAAGACTCTTGGAAGCATCAATTGTTGTTTTTTGTTTTTGTTTTTGTTTTAGGGATATGAGCACTGCTCACTTTGAATATGGCAGTTTCAGCATTAACCTGGTTCTTAGGCACCATTCCCTGGTACGTGGTTGGGTTGATGGTGGTACGGTTATTGTTGGTGTCAGTGACCATTACCACAGCTGTTGCTGTTTTGCTTAAGCTTTCTTCTTGAAGGGTGGCTGCTTGAACCACCAGGGCATATGTGGGTATGTACTCTTGGTCCATCCTGGTGCTGACCACACTGATGATGCCTGTGCCGCATGAGATGGTAAACATATTGCTGTGAAGTAACATTGGCTCTTGGGTGATAACAGAATAAGCAATGGCAACAAGGCAGGTATTCACATCTTCTTCCTAAGCTGTGTCTGAGACCTGCATCACAGAGGTCCCTGGAAGAGCACCTTCCATGACAGACTCCTCAAAGACCTCCTGGGTGAACTTGAGCTTTTTGTAGTTCTGAATTGATAACAATGATCACAATCTCCATCAGTTCCTCAATGGCATTCCTTTTGGAAGACATGGCATGAGATAGAAAATGTACTTGGCAATAGTTTCTGAATTTAGAGGCTCTACCACTTTAAGTCACCCTGTTTCTGTATCAATAATAAATACACTGACAGGGGACTTGTCACCTCCTTGGCCAGTGATGCTGTAGAAAATCATGGTTTCTTTATCCCTATTAGATTTTTTCTGAACATGGTTATTAGGAAATGGATAGTTTTCATTTTCTGGACAGTTGATGGGAAGGATACCCCAGTCCCTTCTCTGCATTCTGAGCTAGTTGTGGGAGCTGGGAAATGTGAGGCATTCTGTCTGGAGGTTCAGAGAGAGTGTCATGATGATGTTGCTGTTGGTAGTGGTCATAGACAAGAAAACTGGTGTCTGGATTATGAAGTTGTAGAGACCATTTAACCATAACCCACCATCTGTGGACACTTTTAATCGGTTGTTGTAAAAAAAAAAAAATAGGCTGTCCTTGGTCAACCAGTTCATCCTTCCAAACTCACTGCAGCAGCAGAAGCATGAAAAGACTGCTGGCTGGAGGGCTTATATCGGGCTAGGCAGGCACTGAGTGGTGTTGGGTGCGTTTGGCCTGGGCTGGGCTAGACTCTAACAGGACTTCTGCAGACTCACAGATGCTCTGCAGCTCTTAACACTACTCCTCCTCCCAATTTTTTATTCACTTGATATATCATAGATTTAATAGAACATATGGTAATTTGTAAATTATGTATTTTGTTTGCCATTACACATGATGGTGAATATATTATCAATTAAAAATATTACTTAATTCCTTAAAATTATTTTTTTTAAAGTATGACAAAATTAACAACACTTTTGGGCTACCAATTGAATCATCTGTGTCACTTGTGAAAAGAAATCAAACAAAATAGATCAATTTAAAATGGAGTCAAGAGGGCATTCAGAAAGACACCCTTATGTTTGTCTTAACCAGATATCACAAACTGCCAAAAGATGCATAGCCTCAATAAAGATTGTTTCTCAGTGCTCTGAGGACATCTGGAAACCATAAATAAATCAAAAGATGAAGAAACCTGTAAACTAACTTGAGCGATATTTTGAACACACCAAATATCCAATAATCACCAACAACTTATGTAATCTCTTTCTTTTTCTTTAAAAACCCTTAATTGGAAGCTACAAGATGGGACAAATCTGTGCTCCCTGAATTGTAAATCTAAGGCCTCTAAATAAATGGTTTTGTTGACTTGCATCTCACTTTGTTATTTCTCAGATGACAATTATGTTGTCAGAGAAGCTAACATTGGGTTAAAGAACAATGACAGCCAGAGCCTCCTGCACTCTGTCATCTCCCTGATGGCCTTGGGTTCCTGTTGATTAGTCTCTCACTTAAAGTCTGGCTTTCCTTTGGGTATCTTTTGGTAAAGGGTATTTGAACTTTGGTTCTTCTGGTTTGGACTGGTAAAAGCAGCCCTTTTATGTATTTGAACTTTTGTACTTTTGGTATAGGGCTGGTGGCAGCAGCTCTTTTGTGTATTTGAACGTCTATTTTTCTGGTTTGGTCTGGTGTCAGCAATCCTTTTGTTTGCCCTTTTGTTATCCAGGGGCACTATCCTTGTGTGAAAAGCACCTGAATGGGAATGTAAAAATTTTCCATTTGAATTTGAGCTCTTTCTAGTGGAGGAATGCCTCCCTAACAATCAATTTGACCTATATTCTCACTATGAACAATCAATCATTAGAGTGCACACCACCTTTTGGTGAGAAGCCTTGGGTTCCACAAAACAAGACCCCCATGATATAATAAGGTGGTTATGTTTTGGTTAGATTAATGCAAGTTTTGCCACCACCTTCAAGACAATTTACGCAAACGGGGACCCCTAGTCACAGGTTGGACAACTAGAGCACAGGCTGTCTTCCAGGTAAAGTAAGTAACTCATGAAAGGCACACTGTAAAACATCCCACTTTGCCCAAATCCTAACAATTCCTCTCAGGTTTAGTGTTTAGGATTGCTCACCATCTGAACTAACTAAAAGAATGGTTTCCAATTCCTAAGAACTCTAATGGTGCACTGCCCTGTAGCACACAAGCTTGTTTCAAATAATTAAGTTTTTTTCTATTGTAAAATCTTATCTTGTTGAACCTAGCACAATAGAGAAGATCTCAAATTATTCTTGCAACAATGGGGATCTTTTAATATGTCTAAATAAGCATATTTGCTTGTTCAACTAGAAAATGAAGGCTCTAAAACTAGGCAACCTGAATGGGACACTGATTTTGATTGGTACTTGGAAGCTTCCAAATGTATAACTAATACTAAAACTACTTCTTTTAAAGAAAAAAATAATAACAAATTAACAAAGATAAACAAAAATTTATCTAAGCACATTAACAAGTTTGAAACATTAGTTGGAACCCAATTCTGAGTATTCAAACCCTCTTTTAAACTCCTCTTACTCCCTTTTCTATTTCTGAGTTCAGTAGTACTTCACTTCTATAGTGATAAGGTTTTCCAATATACTACTGAAGATCCAGTAGGTTTTTCAAAATAATTCAATCTTGTCATTCTAATTTATGAAACAGTTAATTCACATGACTGCTGGTGAAGGTCATGTCAGAATCTAGAGAGACAAACATAATTAGAAAGATTCCTTTAATTACTTTTCAAAATTAAGAGCTACTAACTAAAGAATTTAAGCTAGCTAAGGAAATTCATAAGGTCATACATGACGTTTTCCCCAAAAATTATTGATTGGAGAAAAATGCACCTGTGTTCCCAGATACTTGGTAAGTTCATATATGAATTTTATAATAGGTTAAAAAAATGGTAATAATTCTCAGGTTTTCCATTTTAACTATTAAACCTCTTAGAATCAGATTCAGCAGATCAGGATAATTAATTATTAATATCTATTTAGTCAAAGAAATAAAATTAAACACCACTTTCTTTTAGATACTGTACCAACAAATTTATGGTCCACATTGCCCAGTGATGTGAGCCACATTGTCTTTGCCCTACCTATCCTTACCCCCAGTGTCTGTTCCTAGAATTTGTTGGAATACAAAGAATTCTAAATTTCCCACTTCTCATAACCAAATGTCAATTAAGAGGATTTTAAGACCTTGTAGGCTATTGTAGAAATTGGATTCTTAATTTTTCTTTGATGATGTGACCACTATATATGTTGCTTAAAACTGAACAATTAAGCACATTATTTAAGATTAAAATAGTCAAAATTTCTATAAGGAAATAAACATAATTGATTGGCACTTCCACTCTGGGACACCCAAAATGCAAATTACCTGTTTTGCCCTTTGCCCAAGAATGAGAAGGGAACACCTTATATAAAATCGTGGAAACCATTATAGACCTCTAGGATAATAAAGCCAGCAATTGAATGGTATAACCAAGGGATTCCGTCTTGCATGAGGTCCATTGCAGAAATGCTAAAGATTTTAGAATCAATTGAAAAATTAATTGTGAGAACTTCCTTAACTATTTATGTCCATCATTATGTATTAGTACTTTCTACTAATAGAATAAGTTCTTATGAAAGTCTCTCACTTTCTCCTCCCATAGCTCCTTGTTTGTTGCCACAACCTTAGTACTACTATTCTTACTATTGGGGATGAAATGCCTCCTGAATATATAGATTTAACTGACCAAATAACCCCTCAAATAGTTTTTCAAGAAACACCATTTGATAATGAAGATATAATCCAGTGTACATATGGTCCCAACTGCAAAAATAACTTAGGAATCTATTCTGTTGGATATAACCACAAAATAATGGAAAAAATTCCTTAGCTAATACTATGTCAGCCCAAAAAGTTGAACATTTTGCCCTCATAAGAGCCTGTATTCTTTCAGAAGGAAACACAGCTAATAAATACACTGATATCCAGTATTCCTTTGGTTGTTCAAGATTTGGGAATGTTATGGAAACAGAGAGGTGTTTTGTTTTTTTGTTTTTTGTTTTTTGTTTTACCTCCAGGGGTGGTGGTGGTGGCTCTTATGCAATGGAATTGCTAAATGCTATACTATTACCAAAGGCTTTGACTATAATTAAAATTTCTGGCCATACTTGGACAATTAGAGAGGAAAACATGTTCAAACACATGACAATAAAGTTGCAAATGTGCAGTTATAAATTCATATCCTCTACCTATTTCTAATGACTTTTGACCAAATAACTGTTTTGAAAAAATGAAAATAATTAGTACTTGAGGCTCAACAAAATGCTTTTCCCAAGGAGATATAAAAAGAGAAAAATATTGGCTGCTTTTATGAACCTGTAATTAAATCAAGACTTGGACCTTATAGTAAACCAGTGATCCTTAATGGCCTTCAGGAAGCAGTTTTAGAAATTATTCATAATATGACTTCCTGGAATACTGATGAAACGATATTCTGGGGAAAGCTATATTTCCTGAAATCCATCCCCAGAAAAAGTTATGAAAATGTTATCATGATTTTTTAATTTGTCCCAAGCAAAATCCAGGGAAAACCTTTCCATAACTCTCGAGAACTTTTTTGGAGATGTCTTCAAGATGTCAGCAGCAGGGCTACAAAAGCAGTTCCTGTGAGCCCTGGGCTCCACGGGCTTGCAACACACACTGCTTCTTGAAGTGATTCTTGGGGTCACCGGCACTGGCAAATCCACCCTGGCACATTGCAGCTAGGCCAGCGGCTCGGTGGCGAGATGGTCAGCGCTGACTCCATGCACCTCTAGGAAGGTCTAGACATAATCACCAACCAGGTTTTTTCACAAGAGCAGAGACTCTGCCGGCACCCCATGATTAGTTTTGTGGATCCTCTTGTGACAAATTACATGTGGTGGACTTCAGGAACAAGGCAATTGCTCTCATTGAAGACATATCTGCCCAAGAAAAATTTCCTTTTGTCTTGGGAGGAACCAATTATTACATTGAGTCTCTGCTCTGGAAAGTTCTTGGTGATACCAAAACCCAGGTAACAGGTACTGAGAAAGTGATTGACTAGCAAGTAGAATTTGGAAAGGAGGATAGCCATGTTCTTCACAAATGCTTAGGCAGGGTAGACCCAGAAATGGCTTCCAAGCTGCAACCCACATGACAAACGTAAAGTAGCCAGGAGCTTGCAAGTATTTGAAGAAACAGGAATCTCTCATAGTGAATTTTTTCTTCACCAGCATGCAGAGGTGGTCCTCTTGGAGGCCCTCTGAAGTTCTCTAACCCCTGTATCCTCTGGCTTTATGCTGACCAGACTGTTCTAGATGAACACTTGGATAACAGGGTGGATGATATGCTTGCCACTGGGCTCTTGGAAGAGCTAAGAGATTTTCACAGATGCTATAATGAGAAGGAAGTTGCTGAAAATAGCCAGGAATATCAATGTGGTATCTTCCAGTCAATTGGCTTCAAAGAATTTCATGAGTATCTAACCACTGAGGGAAAATGCACACCAGAGATTAGTAACCAGCTCCTAAAGAAAGGCATTGCGGTTCTGCAACAAGTGACTAAAAGATATGCCTAGAAGCAAAACTGATGGCTTAAAAACCATTTCTTGAGGAGACCTGGTCCCATTGTTCCCCTGGTATATGGCCTAGAGGTATCCAATGTCTCAAAGTGGGAGGAGTCTGTTCTTTTTTTTAAATTTTTTATTGTGGGTAAAAATCAAATTTTTCATAACATATACCAATATTTGTAAAATGATATATAAATACATATGCATATATGAGCATTTGTTTACACAAATGTTAT
>JAQZBX010021690.1:0-32099 GCA_029593785.1 Cabassous unicinctus
TTTTTTTTTTTTTTTTTTGAGGACTAAACACATAAAAATATATAATGCATTTAGAAGAGATTCTGGTATGTAGTAAACACTCCATAAGTTTTTGCTATAATTATTAAATATTTATTATTTTTGCACCCCTCTTTTTTTAACTATTGGTCTTGGTTGGGAGACTTTGATAGAAGAAATCATTCAACTCCTATTTTGGTGCCTGAAGAACCTCTCAGAGCAACAATGTAAAATATGTACAGCAGAGCTATGCCTCTGTGCCTCTCTCCTGAATGAGGCCAGGTCCACCACCTTGGTGGTGCCAGGCTCCAGAATCAAACCCTGGGCAGGCAAGCGTTCTCGAGAGTAAACAGATGGAAAGAGCCACTTTCTACCCTGCCTGCTAGGCAGTCTGCTCTTGTTCTTGTGGTCAGAGATTGGCCTTCTGCTGGGCAGGCCTCACTGCTCACAGGTAAGGCAGAGCAAGGACTTTGGATCAGACTCTGTTTGAATCCCGGCTGTCCTACTTGCTGCTATGTGACCTTGAGCATTTTTTCTCACCATTTTTATTCTCAGTATCTTCATATGAAAAAAGGAGTAATTATACAGCCTTATGCATAGAAGTGTCAAGATGAAACGATGAAATGAGATGATGCTTGTAAAGCTCTTAGTACAAAGCCTGGCATATATGAACTACCCAAAAGGTTAGATAACTTTCTCATTATTGTTTTATATGCAAAGCGGCACATTTTATTTCCCAATAGCCTTTAGGCCCATCAGCTAAATACTGTATTCTATCCCAGGAGTATGAGAAAAAACATATATTTCTCAAAAATTAACTTATGAAGAAGGCTTTCCATTTAACGCCTGCTCCTTGTCCTCCTGATTCTCAATGACAACCTGAGTCAATACTTCCAGATATATCCAAGGAAAAAAAAAAATTAAAACTAGAAGAATCAATTCTAAACTAAAAAGTTTAGTTGATTGCAGCCTCTTGAATCTCAACTGCACATGATTCATGATCCTTGGCTGTGATATAAAAAATGGTTGCTGTCTTAAGCTGCTAAGATTTGGGATAGTTGTTATGCAGCAAAGGATAACTAATATACTCCTTCTTTAACAAAAATACTTTGTTAGAGAGGGCTTTCCCTTTGATATGATGACATCAATCGTATTCTTTAAACTGCTGCATATCTTTAGTTCTATGATACATACTGTTGTACCATGTTATTGTTCATTCTGTACCACAGACCTCAGGACAGTAGCTTCTATTCTTGTGGCTTTGTGAATTTATTTTGCCAAGACAGGACATTATTAAAAAAGGAAAACAAAACAAAAATAACAACAAAAAACCCTCTTCTGTTGTCATTGTAATTCCATAAAATAAATGCTATCTGAACATAGAAGCATAAAGACAATCTCAAAATAAAGGATGGTGAAATTGAATAAATTTGACATTATTCAAAACATGCTGCCTGTCATTGCTCTCATTTTGGGTCAGCTGGTGAACACTTTTCCATTCACCTGTTTCAGTGTGTATCTGTATTAGAAACGACAGCTTTAATATTGTGACTTCTAAATTAATAAGGAGTTGGGAAGAAAAACTGAAGTGAGTGCATTGCTGCCTCCTGATAAGGAGGGAGATGACAATCTAAGAAGAAGGGTTAAAGATGTTTCCCAGGATTCTGACCTAAGAAAGGATTCTAGAATGAGCTAGAGAGATTTTAAACCTTGGTTCTTGAGATGCCCAATCAAAAAGAGGCGTGGGACGAAAGATAGGCATGGTTTAAATGAAGGGTTTTCAGAGGAGACAGAAAATCCACTGTTGATGTAAACCTGACACTGTGACCTGCTGGTGTGCTCCTCCACAATGAAACCAAAGAGAGCCTTCAAACAACGATAGGTGCCAGGACTGCCTAACCAGAGAACAGCATCAGAATCTATCAAATCCTCTTTTTTTTTCTGCTTTGCTCAGCACATTTCCCGTCACTAGCATAACTGTGAGAGATAATATAAAGTTTCTGTGATAGCAAAAAAAATTGGCGGTTGCTTTGTGAAATAAAATAGCCAATTTTATTGCTTGTGGCAGCTGTTGTATTTTCAAATCACAAGGCGAAAAGGAGGGAGAAATGCTAGCCTAGCGGAAAAGCAGGTGTGAAAAACAAGAACCTAGAGGGATTGTCTTTGGTTAGGAAAGCCCCTGGAGCATTTCTCCACCTGGAGCATTCCCAGGTATTTACTCAAAGGAGTTGAAAACTTTTGTCCACACAGAAACCTGCACACAAATGCTTTTAGCGGCTTTACTTACCATTTTCAAAAATTAGAAGCAACCAAGATGTCCTTCAACAGATGAATGAATAAACTGTGGCATACCATAAATGGGAAATTGTTCAGTGATACAAAGCAATGAACTATCAAGACACCAAAGGACAAGGAGGAAACTTAAATGGGTATTGCTAAGTGAAAGAAGCTAGTCTGAAAAGGCTACATGCTGTATGATTCGAACTATGACATTCTGGAAGGAGCACAACTGTAGAGACACTATAAAGATGAGTGGTTACCAGTGCTTCAGGGATGGGAAGAGAGCGGAGGGATAAACGGGAGAGCACAGAGCATTTTTAGGGCAGTGAAACTACTCTGTATGATACTGTAAGGTAGATACATGATTCTGCATTTGTCAAAACCCATAGACCTTTACAACGCAGGGTGCCCTAATGTAAACTATAGATTTAGTTACTATTAATATATCTGTATTAGTTCATCAATTGTAACAAATATACCATACTAATGTGAAGTTAGTCATGGGGACATTGTGTGTGGACATATGGGTACTCTTTGTACTTTCTGTGTAATTTTTCTGTAAATCTAAAACTGCTGTGAAAATAAAGTTTATTTTATATCTAGAGAGAACCTAGAATCACCTGTGGTTAGAAAGGCCCTGAGCATTCTAGAACTCGAGCATCCGCCCAGCCAGACCTGGAGTCCTCCCACTTCCAACACATTCGAGGCAGAGGGATGCAGAGTGAGACCCCAGCCCAAGAGGCGGAAGACCTGTGATTAGAGTCAATTCTGCCACCCTCAGTGGAAAACCCTGGAGCTTCTGTTTAGCCTTACTGAAGCCTTGGTTCACGCACCTATAAAATTGGGGTAATAATTGCTTTATGTGAAGCGATAATAAGGTAAAACTTTCTGAAAACGTGTTATATAAACAAATATACAAACATTTCCAAAATTCAGAAAGGTGAGGAGTGGGCTGAGGGATGGGCCAAGTTAGGTCATATGATGACAGCACAAATTCGAAAGGTCATGGCTCATACCTGAGATAAGCGGACCTTGTCCCCTCAGTTGCAGACCTTTGTGCAATGAGTGATTCTGCAAAACTGCATGTGTCAGACCTGGAGATAGGGACCATCTGTTCTGGGCCTCACGCTCCAGCAAGTTTCCCATTCGAGCTTTCATTCAGTAGCAATAGATGCAGAGGATTAGGGTGAGGCTGCATAACAAATGATGCTCCTAAATGATATCCCTCCAGCTAAATCTAATGGGTGAGGGGCCTCACATTCTAAAGACTTCTGAGGGGCCTAATTATTTCATTAACTTATAAAAATAAACCAATAAAGCTTATTGGGTAAGTAGCTGCCTCACAATTCTTATATGTAGGAAAAATTAAATAATAATTGCATCCAAATACATATCTAATTCATGGTGTCATCCCTTGGACAGCATCACATTTTGCCCCATTTGACACCAGCATCAAAACTGGACTCATTCTTAGAGAACATGTTATTCACAAATACATTCTTTGTGAACCTGTCCAAAAGCAAAAACTGAGCTCAGCACTCTTGTTTCACCCGGCCTCTTCCTCCTCTCCAAGTTCATTACTTGCTCATTTTGCCCCAGTCACACTAGCCTTCTTTCTTTTCCTTAAACACATTTGCCCTTGCTTTTCCCTCTGCTTAGAATTTTTTCCTCCCTGATTTTTGCATGGCTCAGTACTTTCTAGCATTCAGGTGTTAGTTCAAATGACCTCTCTCTTCAGAGACATCCCTATCTGAAATTATTATATTGCTTCTAAACTGCACTCTTTTTTTTTTTTTCCTTTTAACATTTTAACATCTCTGAACTTGAGCTTTATTAAGCAGTCATTGGTGTTTTACAGTTGCAATGAAACAAGCAGGTGTCACAGTGTAGTTGTGATTGCTTGTGCAGTCACAAAATTGGATGCTATTCCTGAGGGACCTCCTGGATATCTGTCCCCTTGACAACTCAGTCAATAAATCAGGGACACCAAATCCTGGCACTTGATATCTAAAGGAGATGACTCAAGTGATCTTTCTTTTTTTTGAGGTACCAGGGCTTGAACCCCAGGACCTCATACATGTGAAGCAGGCACTCAACCACTGAGCTACAAACCCACTCTTGTCAAGCGATTTTTTTTTTTGTAGGTACCAGGGGCCAGGGATGAACCTGGGACCTCATATATGGGAAGCCAGTGCTCAACCACTAAGCCACATCGGCTCCCCTGAGATGGTTTTCTCATTTGTTTTGCTTGTTGTTTTTGTTTTTTCAGGAGGTACTGGGATCTGAAACCAGGACCTCCCACGAGGGAGGTGGGCGCTCAACTGCTTGAGCCACATGTGCTCTCTCAAGTGATCTTTTAAAGATCCAGATCTGCTTCAGGAAGATATTTTGTCCTGGAGAATGGTGAAGCAAATGCCAACTTTTCTCATCAAAAAAGAGAAAACATAACTTATTCCCTGGAGCAGGGGTTCTTAACAAAGGGTCTGTGAGCTTGAATTGAAATTCAGAAAAACATGATTCTTGTGGGATCGTGTTGGTGCGGGTGTGATATATTTGTTAAAGAATACAGAGTATAGTGTGGACATATAAGGGGTCCGTGGTTTTAACCTGACTGGCAAAGGGGTCTGTGGAACAAAAAAAGGCTAAGAACCCCTGTTCTGGAGGGATTCTTCTGTGATAGAAAGCCCACCTTTCTATATAACACAGTTATATCACAATATAAGCACATTGTTTTTACCTTATAAATTCATGTCTATATTTTTAAAACCATATTTTGTTTATACATATTAAGAAAGCATACTATCCATCCAAAAAGTCCAATCAATGGTATTTGGTATAATCATAGAGCTGTCCATTCACCATTTCAATCTTTAGCAGAGAATTTTCATTATTCCAACAATAATAATAATAATAATAAACAAAAAACAAACCAACAAAAAAGCTCTTCCCCTTAATAGTCACCTCTCAAACTCTCTATTCTTCTCCTCCCATACATAGCTGCTATTCTGTTTCTGTCTTTCTAAATTTATTTGTATTTATATTTTGCATAGATGGAGTCAAACAATATGTAGTACCTTTTGTTGAGTTTCTTTTACTTAATATATTTCTTTTTTTTATTTTTACCCTTAATGGAAGATAAGTAATATATTACTGTACATAACTATCCATAGTTTGCTTTGGTTGTATTTTTGCCTGATATTAACATCTTGTAACATTAACATACATTTGTTCAATTTCAAAGAAAAAAAGTCTTATCTATATAATTTTACCCATACTCATATTTCACACGAGGTTTCACTGTTATACAGTCTCGTGTTACATTTTTTAGCTTTCCTTCTAGTAATATACATGACCTCAGACTTTCCCCTTTAACCACTGTCATACCCATATAATATACAAACACTATGCTGTGATTTCACCATTTCCATTCATTTCCAAAGATTAACAAACAAGCTTTTTACCAATTCTGCACAGGTTAGCCCTCAACTTTCCATTCTCTAACTTCATTCTATTTTCTGATGACCTATAATCTAGTCATTAACACCATGAATTTCATGTATGTATTTTAACCTTCAAATTTGTTTAGAAATTTTTATGTACCAAAGATGTTTACACATATGAATAATATGCATCCTCCTCAAGAAGACTTTATCAAGATTATGCCAGAAGAACTGAGATTTTAACTTGGTTACTTGGTTTCCAAAGTTAATGATTTATTATTCTGTTCATCTTAAAATTGAAAAGTAGTAAAACAATAAATAAAAAAATCCCAGTGACATCTGACAGTAAATTGATGCTAGATTTGAAACATGCATTCCTCTGAAAATGAATCTTTTGGTGTTCTAAATTTGTCACTGTTACTGCCAGTTACACTATCATTAAGCAAAGTTATTTGAAATAGCTAATTGTCCTTAAATGGAGCCAGTATATTAGTTTGTAAAGTATTCGCTTCCAAAGACCTGGTCTAGTTTGCTTATATTAAATCCAGTAGCTAACTGCTCTGGGTTCTAGAAGCTCATATTATTGTCACACCTCCATTTTGCCAAAGAGTCTAAATTTGCTAGAGAAAGGTAGCAAACTAGCTCTCAGCAAGCATATTCTCCTTAAAACTCAGCATTAAGTTGTGTTTTCTTTTCCTTTTTATAGTGGAATAATATTTTCAGCATAAAATTTCCCATTTTAACCACTTTCAGGCATACAATTCAGTGACGTTAATTATATTCACAACGCTATGCTACCATCACCACCATCGTTACCAAAACTTTCCATCATTCCAAACAGAAACTCTGCACCCATTAAGCATTAATTCCCCACCCCTTTCTCGCTTCCCCTGGTAACCTGTAATCTACTTTCTGTCTCTATGAATTTACGTATTCTAGTTATTTCATGTAAGTGATATCATAAAATATTTGCCTTTTGTGTCTGGCTTATTTTATTCAATACAATGTCTTCAAGTTTCGTTCATGTTGTAGCACGTATCAGAGCTGCGTTCCTTTTTATGGCTGAACAATATATACACCACATTTTGTTTGTCCATTTACTTGTTGATGGACACTTGGATTGCTTTCATTTTTTGCTTCTGTGAACATTGGTGTACAAATATCTGTCTGAGTTTCTGCTTTCAATTCTTTTGGGTATATACATAGCTGTGGGGTTGCCAGGTTATATAGTAATTCTATGTTTAACTTTTTGAGGAACTGCCAAATTGTTTCCCACAGCAGCTGCACCATTTTACATTCCCACCAACAATGTACAAAGGTTCCTATTTCTATGCATCCTTGCCAAAACTTGTTATTTTCTGTTTTTAATAATAGGCATTCTACTGGGTGTGAGGTGGTATCTCACTGTGGTTTTGATTTGCATTTTCCTAATGGCTAATGATGTTGAGCATCTTTTCATGTGCTTATTGGCCATTTGTCTATCTTTTTGGAGAAACGCCTATTAAAGTCCTTTGCTCATTAAAAAATATATATATATATATATATTTTATTTTTAAAGAAGCTTTAGATTACATAAATGTTATTTAAAAAATGTAGGGGATTCCCATATGCCTCACCCCCTCCTGCTCCCACACTTTTCCACATTAACCACATCTTTCATTAGTGTGGTACAGTTGCTACAATTGAAGAACACATATTGAAGCATTGCTGCTAACCATGGACTGTAGTTTACATTATAGTTTACATTCTGCCCCTCACAATTTTATATGTTTTGACAAAATGTATAATGGCCTGTATCCATCATTGCAATGTCATGCAAGACTATTCCAACATCCCGAAAATGCCCCATGTTACACTTATTCTTCCATCTCCCTCCCCTCGGAACCTCTGGGGGCCACTGCCTTTATATCAATGATACAAGTTCTTGCATTGCTAGAATGATAATGTTTATAATAGAATAATTGAGTTGTTAGTCTTTTTGTTGTTGAATTGTAGGAATTCTTTATATATTCTGGATATTTAACCTTTATCAGATATATAGTTTCCAATTTTTTTCTCCCATTCTGGGTAGGTTATCTTTTTACTTTCTTGATAATGTCCTTTGAGACACAGAATATTTTAATTTTGATGAAGTCCAATTTATCTATTTTTCTTTTGTTGCTCATGCTCAGCATTAAGTTTAGGGTTTTGTTTCATTTTGTTTTTGTAGATTCTTTTATCCCCAGCAGCAATTTTGTAAAAGCAAATTTACAAAATTTTTGCTTTTGTAAATAAATTTGGGAATGGAGTAGAAAGGATCTCATTTAGGTTCTTATTCATTTTCCTAGACTTTGAACCAGTTTTTCTTACCCTGACTTTCTATGGGCAGTTACATCAATACAAATGTCCAATATTGATGAAAATTAGGAATCTGGATTTCATTTCTGCCTCTTACTCTAGGCACTGACCTTTCTCTCCACTTGCTCTGCCCCTCTCCTGTCTTACTCCATGCTAACCCCACGCCATCCACTTGAGCACAGTGGGAATATCCCTGCTCTACCAAGCTGACCCTACCTCCTTGGCCACAGTAATACTCACAGGACACTTGAACCAAAGCTGGGGACAATCAGAATATTTCTGCAAGCATTTGGAATTTGGCCTAGAAAATTCCAGACTATTCTGCCTGGTTTTGGAATAGAAGAGATAGAAAAAACTCAGAAAACGTCAGTGGATATTTTCTACCTTGTGAACCAGGAAGTAGCCCAAGCCAGTCTGTATTAAGAGAGGGGGTAAAACAGATGCAAAGAGAATTGAGACCTGGAATGGGAAGACTTCTTGGGGCTGGCTGCATCCTGCCCTTGGGCCAGTTTGAATCACTGCTCCTTCCTTATGATTAATGGTCTGTTTTTGCTTTAGCTTGTTAGAGGTGGTTTCTTTTACTTAAAATATAAGAAAGATGTTAACTAATATGGTGTGTTCTGCATGCAATTTGGGGGATATTTCTCCCACTTTCTCTTTTTTTAAAAAAGCAGATCAATTTTATTGATACATATTAATAAAGCATAAATCCATCCAAAGTGTACAATCAATGGTATTTGATATGATCACTTAGTTGTTCATTCATCAATTCAATCATTATTAGATCATTTTCATTATTCCAATAATAATAATAATAATAAACAGACAAAAACTCATCACCTCTTAATCTCCCTATGCTTCCCTTGCTGTACATAGCTGTTATTCTGTTTCTGTCTCTCTAGTTTATTTGTATTTATATTTTGTATAAATGGAGTCAAGCAATATATAGAACCCTGTGTCTAGTTTCTTTCCCTTAGTATATTTTCTTTTTCCCCCCTTACTGGAAGATTATTAATATATTACTATATACTACTATCCATAGTTTCCTTTGGTTGTATTTTTGCCTGATATTAACCTCTTGTAACATTAATGCACATTTGTTCAGTTTCAAAGAAAAAGGTCTTATATATGCAGTATTGCCTATATTCATATTTCACACAAGGCTTTACTTTGCTAGTAATATACATGACTGTAAGCTTTCCCTTTCAACCACTGTCATACCTATATAATAGCACTGCTAGATACAAGCACTATGATGTGATTTCACCTTTTCTATTCATTTCCAAAGGTTAACAACAAACCTTTTTACCAATTCTGCACAAATTAACTCTCAGTTTTCCATTCTCTAACTTCATCTATTTTCTGGTGACCTATATTCTTGTTATTAGCTCCATGAGTTTACACAATATGTTTAGTTCATAATAGTGCAATCATACAGTATTTGTCCTTCTTTTTCTGGCTTGCTTCACTCAACATAATGTCCTTTATGTTCATTCATGTTCCATATGCTTCACAACTTCATTTCTTCTTACAACTGCATAATATTTCATCATGTGTATACACCACAATTGTTTTATTCATTCATTGGTTGATGGACACCTGGGTTGTTTCCATCTTTTGGCAATTGTGAATAATGCTGCTGTGAACATCAGTGTGCAGATGTCTGTTCATGTCACTGCTCTCAGCAATTCTGGGTATATACCTAGTAGTGGTATTGCTGGGTCACATGGCCAGTTTATATTCAACTTCCTTAGGAAAGGCCAAACACTCCTCCACAGTGGCTGTACCATTCTACATTCCCATCAACAGTGAATACGCTTTCCTATCTCTCCACATTCTCTCCAACATTTGTATTATGTTGGTGCAAAAGTAATTGCAGTTTGCATTGTTGAAATTTGCCATTTGATATTGGAACACATTCTTAAATAAATGTGGTTATGTATACATCATTTTAATGTGTATTTCTCACTTTATATTTTTTTGCTAATGACGTTACTTGCTGTTTGTTTTATATTTATTTTGGACTATGGAAATGATATTAGACAAAAAGCAAATTCAAGTGATTTTCTTATTTGAGTTTAAAATGGGTCATAAAGCAGCAGAGACAACTGCAACATCAAAACGCATTTGGCCAGAAACTACTAACGACCGTACAGTGCAGTGGTGTTTCAAGAAGTTTTGCAAAGGAGATGAGAGCCTTGAAGATGAGGAGCGTAGTGACTGCTCATCTGAAGATGACAACGACCAGTTGAGAGCAATCATCGAGGCTGATCTTCTTACAACTACACGAGAACTTGCCGAAGGCCTCTAAGTCGACCATTCTACAGTCATTCGGCATTTGAAGCAAATTGGAAAGGTGGAAAAGCTTGATAAGTGGGTGCCTCATGAGCTGACTGAAAATAAAAAGAATCATCATTTTGAAGTGTCATCTACTCTTATTCTATGCAACAACAACGAACCATTGATGGGATTGTGACGTGCGATGAAAAGTGGTTGGACCAAGATGAAGCTCCAAAGCACTTCCCAAACCAAGCTTGCACCAAATAAAGGTCATGGTCACTGTTTGGTGGTCTGTTGCCAGACTGATCCACTACAGCTTTCTGAATCCTGGTGAAACCATTACATCTGAGAAGTATGCTCAGCAAATTGATGAGATGCACTGAAAACTGTAATGCCTGCAGCTGGCATTGGTCAACAAAAAGGGCCCAATTCTTCTCCACGACAACGCCCGACCACATGTTGCACAACCAACACTTCAAAAGTTGAAGGAATTGGGCTACAAAGTTTTGCCTCATCCGCCATATTCACTTGAACTCTCGCCAACTGACTACTACTTCTTCAAGCATCTTGACTACTTTTTGCAGGGAAAACGTTTCCACAGCCAGCAGGATGCAGAAAATGCTTTCCAAGAGTTCGTCGAATCCCGAAGCATGGAGTTTTACACTACAGAAATAAACAAACTTATTTCTCATTGGCAAAAATGTGTTGATTGTAATGGTTCCTATTTTGTTTAATAAAGATGTGTTTGAGCCTAGTTATAATAATTTGAAATTCACGGTACGAAAACACAATTACTTTTGCACCAACCTAATAGTTTTCTTACTTTTTAACAGTGGCCATTCTAATAGATATGAACCTTCTACTTTCTTAATAGTATTTTTTAGCTAACTGTTGGAATGGCCAGGAAAGGACTTTCCTCTGAGAATTTTCCTTCCTGTTTTTTCAACCTCAGTTGTACATTTTTACTAGCTTAATCTTCTTTTCTTTTCCTTTTTTTTTTCCTTGCCAAAATCAGGATCATGTATCTTTCTGTGAGGGTAGTGAAAGGGATTTGCAGCCAAACTTATAAAGACTGGAATAGTATGGGTCTTTAGAGATTCACTAAACCAACCAGTCAAAACTCCATTCTAGGCTAAAATTCCTGAAGGAGGAGAAACTGCTAGAGATAGAATCCAAATTAAATGGATCTCAGAAAATAGAAGCCAAAGAAATGAGAACCCAGATATAAGCAGGATGGGGTGAAGAGGTAATAGTCAGGGAATTTTTAAAAGCTGCAAAACCTTGAACACTCTGAAAAAACAACAACAAAAAAGAAAACTCTATGAAGTTTCTTGTAGAGGTAGAAAGTTAGAAGTTATTCTAAAACATATCTCTTTTCTCAACGTTCAGGAAAACTGCTTCTACTTTTTTAAAAAAAGCAACAAGAAACAGAAAATGATCAAGGTAAAATTCCATACAAAATATAAGGAAAGAGAGAATAAGGAACAGAATAATATTACTACAGAAAGATATCCCCATACAGCAGATAAAAGCTATAATCTATTATTTCAAACTAAGCTAAAAGACACAAAGAAAATTGCATAAGAAATTAAAGAATAGATCAAAATTAGAAAAATTAGGAAGGGAGGTGATAGCTCTCAGGAAAGAATTAAATTAAAGGTAAATAATTCAGTAACGAAGAACTGAGATGAAAAACAAACTGGAAAGAATACAAGATAATTCCTCAAGAGGAATGGAAGATTAAAAAAGGAAAATTTCAAAAATCAAAAAGAAAGAAGAGAGAAATGAAATGGATTTGTGAAAAAGTGACAAATATGGAAGACAGGCAAAGAAGTTCTGACATCCATATAAAAGAATCCCTGAAGAAGAAAACCAAAAAAAAAAAAAAAAAAATATTGAAATCTATATAATTAGAGAAACTGAAATATAATGAGATTTGAAACTAAATATTGGGAGGACAGCTTATCAGAGGAAATTGACTCAGAATGACCATCACTGAGACATTCTGATGAAATTATTGGATTTTAAAGGAAAGGAAATAAAGATCCTGTAGGCACCCAGGGAAAAAGGCTAAGTCACTTACTTGGAAAGGAAGATATACAGTCCTCAAAGTTTTTGAAAGCAACACTTTATGCCAAAAGAAATTGAGTGATATACTTAAGATACTCAAAGAACAAAAATGTGAGCCAAAGATTTCATATCTAGGGGAATGGATGTAGCTCAAGTGGTTGAGCGCTTGCTTCCCACATATGAGGTCTTGAGTTCAACCCCTGGTACCTCCTTAAAAAAAAAAATTCATGTGTAGACAAACTGTCATTAACACGCAAGAACTTGGGGAATATTGTTCCTTATAAATGTACTGGAGAAGGGGATTCAGACTTTTAAAATATGTAAAGAGACATTAACGAAAGGACTGGTGATAAACGTTAAATATGATTTCCATTTAAACTAAGACTAAATGAGAGATACAAGGCAGAGGGTATAGAAAGTAATGGTTCTATGATCTCACAATTGTAGATAGAGTACAGTAGTAAAAAAAAAAAGTAGGGTAAGAATGGGGAAGGCATATGGAAAATAATTTTTTTAACTCTTTGTAGTAATCATATTGTTCATGGTAATGTTGATATTATTATAGGCACCTACTGACTAAAGATGGAACAATTTGCACATCATTAGGGGTAATAACTACTATGGATCAAGACACATCAAATACATTGAAATCCGTGAGCTTATACTAATACAAAAAACCAGCTGGTCATCACTGTACCAACACTAAGGAACCAACACTCTATTTTGAAAACTGGTAATAAAGGAAAGCAATCAAATATTTATGCTGCCTTTCATATATAAACTTTACAATTGGGTTCTTTTTCTAGAAGTATTCCCTCAAATAATTGAAGAAAAAATAATGGAATTTGAATATCACCATTTTATAATCCCCAGTGGATTATTGAATCTAATTTTTGAGCATCAGTGGCTACTAACATCATAGAGAAAAACAGATATTGTGTGCCTCCTGGGGAAATACCACACCACCTATGAAGTTGCTCCTGCCACCCTCCCCACCCCCAGAAAAAAATCAAATCTAACTCTGATTAAGCCTGGAGATCCTCCAGGAAGGTCTTCTTTGTTGTAGATTATAATCCAAGTTACTCAGCATTCCCTGTTTTGGAGCTTGAAAAAAATACAATTGCTTCTAGACAGCACACTGAAGTTGTTTTAATAGTAGGTGGCTGTGAAGCAGTAGCCTAATCAAAGACGATGCACCAATACATTCCAATATGTTCCCTCCAGAGTCCTTAACTAGAAAATGGGAGCAAACTCACCTGCAAAGATCAGATTAAGGTGTTATTTTCCCACCCAAAAGATCTGAAGGTGGTTGCCATTTCTCTGTGGGTGAGAAGGATGCAGAAAGGAGAGGCCAAAAGTAAACAATACGCATATACATTAAACATTTTGCCTGGGCGAGGCCTTTGGCCCTGGTTCTCGTAGTAGACAAGGAACTTTCTAAGCTTTTGAGGAGCTGTATTGCCAAAACCAAGTCTTGGAAAGCAACAGCTTGTGAGTTACAACTCTAACAATTCCTAGCCCCTACTTTTGCACCAGCGGGAAGTGAGCTGCAAAAGTTGTGCCGACCTCTGGAAAGTCATCCTCCCCAATCGCACCTTGCTGTAACCTTAAAGGACAGCACAGCAAGAAAATCCTGCTGGCAGGCAGAACCCATGTTGGATGCTGGGTTAACCAGGGATGTCCTAGTTAACAGTGCTGGACGCTATTTCTGCCTGGCTGGATTTGATAGTTTGATCATTTTTATGGATCAGTGAATTTTGAAATACAAGTTCTTTATTTCCAAAGATAGGGCAGTGCCAGCTGTTTATGCCTCTGATTCAGTGTCCTCTTCATTTCTAGACCCCAAGGCTTTCTCTTATTTTCCTGTTAGCTTTGCATTTAAAAGGATATGGTTCACATTTTATCTAGCGTTTCCAGGTGTTTTATAGTGGGAAACATTTTCAGTTCATTTAATTCAATAAATGGCTGGGAATACAAAGTCAGAATTGGGATTCAAATCCAGGTTATTCTGGTGCATACATCTGGGATTGCACTAAGTGGGGAATGAAACACAAAGTATCCATCTATACAGGACCTCTGGAATTTCCTGCTTTAATGGACTCTCATTCAAGTATCTTCAGAGTAGTCCCTGGTTCCGACACTCTTCCTAAGGGTAATTCCACTAGCCAGTTCCTTTTTGGTGAACTGAAGCACAAAGCAAGTGAACTTCCACACAGACACAGTCCACTATGGTTTTTGTTATGATGAGACAAGTCTGTTACATTTAGGCCAAATAATTCTTTTTAAACTACATTAAGAAGCATTATAGTTTAAATGGACTTTTGTGGGCTGATCTAGAAACCTCACCATGGTGTGTTGTTTCTGTGGGAAAAGAAATGTGTTCAGAATTCTAAACCAGTGACTAATAATGAACATTTGAAAAATAACCTTTCAGCCAGGTGCCTGAACCTTGCCCAGTAAGTGTAAAATGATATGGTCAGTGCTAATGCTTGAGAGGGGGCAGATTTCACTGGATGCTAATGGAGAGGTAGATGGAAACACCTGTGGAGATTCTGTAGGAATATTTTGCGTGCTCTTTCAGGATTTTAGAAATTGATGAAACTTGTTCATCATGTCTGGTCTGTTTCTTCTTCGAATTTTGTAGTTTTCCTCTCTCTTAACAAAGCCATAGGACCACTAGCATATTTTCATAACTAACTCTCAAAGTTGTGAGTCTCTTTGAAGGGCTGGAATGGAGAGAAATAAAGACAGAGCAAAAGCAACTGGGAGCAAATAATTTGAAGACAGTGGGAAATGCATTATCATTCATTTCATGGGTTTATTTTTCTTTTTTAAAAATCATTTTCCATTTCCTCTCATGCTTGCCTCTAAAAATGCCTACATCCTCCATGGTGGTATATAGAAATACTCATTTCTTTTCATAGTTGCACAATACTTCTTTATGTGGTTGTACCATGGTTTATTCATTGTTATTCAATAGGCACTGGGTTATCTCCAGTCTTCTGCTAACACAAGTAGTTAACACAAAATTTTAATCTTTGCCAACCTAATAGAGAAAGGGTATCTCAATTTAATATTACTATACATTTTAATGAGTGAGGAAGAACATCTTACATGTGTTTAAAAGCTGTTTGTGTTTGTCTTTGTGTGAACTGTCTATTCATATTCTATGCTGATTTTCCTTTTGTTGGCCTTTTTCTTATTGGTTTGTAAAAGCTTTCTTTGTATTTAAGAGATTAGCCTTTGTGTGCAACATGTGCAGTGTATTAGTCAGCCAAAGGGGTGCTGATGCAAAATACCAGAAATCTGCTAGCTTTTATAAAGGGTATTTATTTGAGGTAGAAGCTTACAGTTACCAGGCCATAAAGCATAAGTTACTTCCCTCAGCAAAGTCTGTTGCCACATGTTGGAGCAAGATGGCTGCTGACCTCTGCAAGGGTTCAGCCTCCCTCTTTTTCTGAAGGCTCTATGGTCTCAGCTTCTTCCAATATCAGCTGTAGGCTGGCATAAGTTTTGTCCCTCTCCCAGGGCTCGTTTTTTCCCGGGCTCAGCTGCTCAGAGCTCTGGTCTCTGTAGCTGCAAACTATCAGGTGAACGGCTAGTCTCTCTTCCTGGGGTCTTTGCCATGTCTAATGGAGCCTTCTCTGTTTCCTCACGTATCTGCTTCTCTGTGTTCTTCTCCTGTGTGTTTACTTCTGAGACTCCAGCTCAAAAACTCCAACTCTCTTCTCTGCCATATAGTTTTCTATGTGAGTCCCTGCCCACCAAGGGAGCAGGAACTCAACATCCTACTGATGTGGCCCAATCAAAGCCCTAATCATAATTTAATCATGCCCAGGTACAGACCAGTTTACAAACATAATCCAATATCTATTTTTGGAATTCATAAACAATGCCAAACTGCCACATGCAGCAAAATTTTTCATCCCTTATCATTTCCTTTATTAGTTGTTTCATCTATGTTCATGATATTTTTTTCTCGTAGAAAAGTTTTATATTTACTGAATACATTTATTATTCTTTTCTTTATTGCTTTTGGGTTCTGTCTCTTGCTTACTAAAATCTTCCTCATTCTGTGATAATTTTTTAAAAAATTTATCCATTTTTGCTTATATTTTATGGATTTTTTTCATTGAGATATTTGAGCTACCTTTATTTTGGTAAAAAGAATGAGGTTGTCTCAACTCCATCTATTGAACACTTCTTTTACCACTAACTTCTCAAACACCACTTCTATAAGGTATTAAGCTCTCACATGTGTTTAGGTCTACTTCTGGACTCCATTCTGGTTCATTGATCTATTTATTTATGCAACACTACTCAATTTTTAAAAATGGTACTATAAAGATGCATGAAATACAGGCAAACTACCGAAAATCTAAGTCTCTGGGATGTCAGAAATCAGGAAGCTTTGAGGGATTAGGAGATCTTTCTTCTAGAATTCTGCCATTAAGATGACTTAGTTCTAACATTTAGTGTTCTGGGTGACTTTTAGTCCAATATTTCAAATTCCCTGGAAAATCTAATTGGCTCAAGTTAGGCTGGATATCAATCCCAGAATCAATGATCTATTCTTGGAAGGGGTGGGGGCTGGCTCAAGTAGAACAGCCCTGACTGCTGGGTGCCCAACCTTGTATATCAAGCGAAGTTTCCAAAGAAGCACAAAGTGTTGTGAGCTGAACAGCACCCAATAATGTTTCCACTATGCCCACCTACCCTTCACACACATCTGAAGCTTTCCTATCTGCATGAGGCTACTCCCCACACACATTTGCAACCAGCCCTTCCCAATAGGAGATGAGGCAAACTCGTGTACATCTATGGATCTGGTGGCAATGTCATAGGATGTTGTAGCTCTAATCTTAGGATTTCCTAGGGTGTCCTTACTCCTCTAGTTCTGTCAAAATTTCTTTATATATTCTGCAATCTATGAACTAGATGGAAAATTTAATCATCACCAACACACCCTAAGTAACAGGGGTCTTCAGACTCGGGTACAAGTACACTCAGGGGTGCATAAAAACTTTCCAAGGGATACTGCAGCATGGAAAGTTTTAAGGGAGTCAGTTTCCAGATCCTCAGCTTCAGTGTGGAGTCTTTCTTATAGCTGATCTGCCTGAGCTGTGTTTGAGTTGCAGGACTCTTGCCTTTTTCTGCTTTCCCAGCTCCCCTTTCACTTGGACTTTCCTTACTTTACAAGCATAGATCTTACTATGGTGCTTTACCCAGGTGTAAAACCTACGGATGGCCAAACAAGTCATGTTAAGTCATCAGTGTGGAGAAAGCTTCCTTTATTCAAGGTACTGTAAACCCACAGAAGGGCTGTGTGTTTTTTTCAGTGTCTAACTTGTTTTTCAGCTGAGAGTGAAGCATGGCATTAGAAAGATGAAATTCTGAATTCAGATATATTAGGAAGTAGAGCAGCAGGAGAAATGACAATTTTCCTTCAATGCCTTTGCCTTTTCCATCCTCTGACTCTTGACAAAGAAGTATTCTTTCTGTGGGAGGGTCCCTTGAAAACAGAACAAATATCATTGGCAGGACATGGAAGCTCGGGTACCTTATTTCATGCAGATGACAAACTTATGAGAAGGCTCTGTGCCCTAACTTGATTAGACAACATTTGTAGCAACCAAGTTGGGAAATAACCATTTGCTAAGAACAGAATTCTCTTTGCATTTATAGCACTCTTGGTTAGCTTGGTAGCTACTCCCATGTACTTGTGTATTGGTGTAAGTCTCAGCTTTTTCAAGATTTCAAGAAAAAGGAAACAAATAGTTTCATGTTTACTTCTGACAGAGCAATGTTTTATCTTTAAAGAAAAGGAATACGTATTAAGGGTAAATTAATATTTTATCTTTTTGTGACCATTTATGCAGACGGGTAGAAGAATCATTTTCATTAACTTTTAACAAAAGATTATTGCTTACTCCAAATCCATATTTATTTTTTTACTTGGAGCTAAGTCTACTTACTGCTGGCTGTCACTCATTAACCAATAATTTATTTATTTATTCTTAAAATGTAAATTTCTTAAAATGTAATAATTAGAAACATATTAACTACCAGAAATATGTTTTGAATTTTACGAAAAGAATACACTTAACAGCAATCACAGAAAGACTTTCCTTAGACTTGCTTTGCTTTACTGGTTACCAAATGCCTTCTTTTATTTTGTTGTTAATTTGTGCAAAATGTATTAAACTGCTCTTTTAGAAACAATGGTTATAATAAAATGTTCCCCCAAAGCAATCAGGGCATAATGCCCCAAATTAAAGGCTTTATTCAATTAAAATGAGTTAATCTTTTGAGATGATGATATAATGTTCTAATTCTGTCAAATGCATAATTACAAACAATCATTTCTGGGCATTAAATAAAACTGTATATATATGTGTGTGTGTGTTTCTCAGTATTCATCTCTATGTCCATCTGTTACCTTTTTAAGGTACTTTGAGACTATCTAAAATACTGAGATTTGGTATGAATATTGTTTGCAGCCAATAGTAAAAATCATAATGTACAATTTCCAGGGCTGTGGGTTTTAAAATCCTGTTTTGTCCAATTTTGATTTCAAAAATAAGGTGTGTGTAAGTAAATAGATGTAATTAATAGTCATTTGATAATTATTAGTTAAGTTTTTTTATGTATTTTCCAGAAATAAGAAAGTAAATGACTCTAATAATTGGGTTTAAAAATATTCTTTGCAAATCATGTGGTTGCTGATTCTTTGCTTAAAATAAAATTGTTTGAGAATCTAACTGTGTTGTCAGCTATCAGAGTCTTAAAAATATTTTTGATAATAGATCACTATGCAATTTTTCAAACATAATTCATAAGGAATTCAAAGAACCAAATAACACCACCAGAAAAAAAAAAACTTCTTCTATTCCCATCTACTTATTTATGTGAATAAAATTCTCAGCAATTAAAGCCATAAAAATTTTAAACTTGAAATATAATTCCTGTCTTATTCTACTAATGGGAATTATTCATCTACAAATCCATAAATTATATATTTTTAAAGCTCCATTTCATTCAATAAGAGATGAATATTCAATAATTTTTATTCTTATATTTAACAATTATTTATCAAAATGTTTTATATTATGTTGTTTTGATCATTTGTGTTTAAATAATAGTTGTAGGAATTATTCAATCCAGAAGACATATTTTAATGGTAGAATCATATTCACAGAGAATTGAAAAAAATTAATTTCAATTTATCTACATATTTTTTATAGGGTATGAATGATCAATAAAGATATTCAAGCATAAAAATATAATACACTGGGATAAAATTTTGTAGAGGAAGTGAAATGGAAATGTGAATTCAAGGAGAAAAAAATGATGTAAAACTTTTAACTTGAAAAGCTTGTTCATAAAATTTTTAATGGATGTTGATAGCTTTCAAATTGCTATGGTGTTAAAATTCCATTGAATTCATTTAAATGAATGGCATATTTTATTTTCAAATGTCCATATTTATACTGTGACCAAAATTATAGCCATTTAAAATTATGCTGAAAATTTTTAGGAAACTTAAACTTGTGTGACAGAGTTTTACAAAAATTCTTTTGGGGATATCCCTGGCAAAGATACAAAGATTGAAGACTACTGCTATAAGCCACAATAGAGAAAAAGGAAGAGGAAAAAGAATAAATATTTTTGTTTAAATTATTTTTACTCATAAAAAGAATAGAGGAATGGGGTAATTATTTAACCTTCTGACACTCCAGCATCAAACAAGAAAATACAGTAGAGGCTTCATGCTTGTCACTCAGCTTTAGCTTGGTATTAATGATATCTTGTCTTCTCTATCCTTTCCACTGCTCTGTCCTTTAAGGCCAGAGTACATGATAAATCCAGTGAATGGCAGGAACATTATACCACTGCTTCACTTTTTTTCTCCATGAAATAAGTTTCTCATTTGGAGGCAATATTGACAAGGAGAGCATGGCGGTGTATTGAGTATTCGATAAATCCATAGATGTTGTTGCTGGCAGAGGCATGATGGATAAGGAAACCTTATCCAAATGCAGAATTAAGCATCTATTCCTGATCATCCTACATGGTAAAATCAGCATGACAACAGGTAGCTGTCAGGACCCTATAGATGTGGTACCCCCATCCTGATGCCAAGGTTTACTACCCTGATGGAAAATTAGGTACTTAGCAGTGGCAAGGTTAGACTTCATGAAGGAAAATCCTTTGTTGAGCTCTTGCATATGCTGATCCCTACAGACAACCACTGCTATTTTGTTCATTAGATAGTTGAAGACACATCTAGCAGGTTGAGGAAGAAGAATGCCTTATATATACAGAAATGGTTTTGCTGAGCATGTGGTTTTATTAAGAGCCCTTTTATTCCCTGTGGGACTGTGTAATGAGCTGAAAGGGATATATTTAGTAGTGATCTGTTTACCTTGTGGTAAGATCCAAATTAACAGTAGCTTAAGTAAGATAGAAGTTTAATTCTCTGTCCCATAACATTTTGAGCATAAGCAGTCTTGGGTTGGGGACTTTATGGCATTGGGGACCTAGACTTACTCTACCTTATTTCTCTGCTGTCCCTAGAATATTGCTCTCTCCCTTGTTGTGGAAGAGCTTCACCAATACATCCAATTGCCAGGCAAAAGTCTGAACAAGGGAAAGTGAAGGCTAACTTCCTTCCCTGGAGATGCATGACCTGGAAATTGAATCCCTCTTGGATATCACCATTCCAGACTGCTCAGGATGGGGGGAAGAGCTATGGACTAGAATGGACTTACTTGTATTCTACTACAGACATATTGTGATTCAAGCAATGGAAAAAACTACAACATTGATGTGGAGCCAATGGCCACTGGAGGCTCTGGGGGCAGGGAGAGGGAAAAGCAGTTGTAATACAGGGGCTTTTTCGGACTTGGGAATTGTCCTGAGTGACATTGCAATGACAGATATAGGCCATTTTATACCATCATATAACATGCAGAACTGTGTGGGAGAGAGAGTGTGGTCTACAATGTGAACTGTGGTCCATGCTTAATGGCAAAGCCCCAGGATGTATTTATAAATTGCAATTAATGTGCCACACTAATGAAGGATGTTTATGCGGGAGGGTGTGGGAGGTGTGGGAGATGTGGGAAGTGGGGCATATGGGAATCCCTATATTTTTTGTGTAACATTTATTTAATCTAAGTATCTTCAAAAAAATAAAAGAAAAGAAAAAGAAATAGAATCCATCACTACTATCTACTTCCTAACTTCTAAACCTTAGTTCTTAGCCACAGATAGCCACAAGCAAGGATAGAAACTGTAAATTTCATTCCAATGACTCAGCATCTAAATAGGTCTTGAGGGTTCTATTATTAAAAGAAGAAGGAAAATGGATATTGAAGGACACATCTCTGGCCTAGGAAACAAATATTTGCAAGCTTTGAACCCATTCTAAGCCCACCTAATACAGATTTCACTATATTTCTCAATTTACTTTTTGAATTGAAAGTTTTTAAGTTTATTTATGAACTTTTTTATTTTTTGAACTTGTTTTTAATTCATTTCAAGTGATATTTTAACTTATTCTACAGTGCTGTAAAAAACTAAGCAAAAATGAGAATTTATACCACTGTAAATTTTGGTGGTGATGATGATGGAAATAACAGGACTTAGGAATGTTTCACTTGATGTTATTCTTAGCAACTTTGGAACAGTTACTGCTGTTCCAAATTTCCAGGTGAGGAGACCATGCCATAGGGAAATTAAGTGATTGGTTTATTTTAGCCACAATTTGTGGCAGGATAAAACAAAAATTCTTAATGGGTCACACCATAGGCCTCTTCTCAGGGTTTGCAAACTGAAATTCCTTAAAGAGTCAAATAAGTAACATAAATAAATGAATAATATCATAGGAAATGGTAGGGACTCTGGTCAACTGGAATAATCATGTTCTAACTAAAGGGACCTGCTCGACTAGTGGACTCCAAATACCATCTCCCACTCCCCAGAGTAACCAGGGATCCTTGGGGAAATAGCAGTGCAGCAGTTTGATATTGTTTGTGAATTCCAAAAATGGATATTGGGTTATGTTTGTAAACTGGTTTGTTCCTCTGGGCATATTAGACTGTATTGGATTCAGAGTTTACACTTTTACTTGATTAAATTATGATTAAGGCTTTGATTGGGCCATGTCAGTAGGATGCCACACAGAGAAAACCACACAGCAGAGCAGACAGTGGAGTTTTAATGCTGGAGCCCCAGGAAGTAAATACACAGGAGAACACAGAGGAATAGAAGCTCTGTAGACACAGCAGAGGCCCTGGGAAGAGAGAGCCTGAGAGTTTACAGCTGACCTTGTGGAGACAGCAGAGTGGTTGAGCCCAGAGAGGAATGAACCCTGGGAGAGAGACAAGACTTATCCCAACCTACAGCTGAGATTTGAAGAAGCTGAGACCACGGAGCCTTAAAAGGAAGAGGGAGCCTGAAACCTTGCAGATCTCAACAGCCATCTTGCTCCAACACTTGGCAACAGACTTTGGTGAGGGAAGTAACTTACGCTTTATGGTCTGATAACTGTAAGCTTCTACCCCAAATAAATACTCTTTATAAAAGCCAACAGATTTCTGGTACTTTGCATCAGCACACCTTTGGCTAACTAATACAAGCAGATTCCAGGTCTGGGGCAGAAAATGTACAAATGAGCCTGGGATAGCTTGTGGAGACAGAAAGCGAGGAAGCACTCAAAGGAATGATAGAGTCATGCAAAAGTACAGAGAAACCATTTAGAGGGAGCTTGTCAAAGATGGGACAACAGGGACTGCATTTGATTGAAACAAATATATAAAAACCCATTTGTTTTAATTAAAACAAAAACAACAACAAGGTCAACTAAATGGTAGCAGATAGAGATTGCTAGAGCAGCAAGTTATTACTCTAAAAATTTGACAATAAAGGGAAAAGATCAAGCAACTTATATCCTTCACAGAAGAATTCCAGATAATGAATGCAGAAAGACTAATAGAAGGTAAAATTACCATTTTGAAACCTTTAAGGAAATAAAGGATGTAGGCAGCTATGTGATGCTAAATCATATGGTGACATGTGCCACTTGGGCCCTGAATCCCAGCAGAGTTACAACACTTACTCTCCAGTTCACTGGACTCACCCAAGACAATGAACAAAGAAATGATGATGGACAACCACCATCTCAAGGAACAGAGAGGGTCTACAACTGCAAGCAAGATAGTCCCATCCATCTGCTCTATGGGATCGAAGCTCCCTCTCAATTAAAGGTGTAGTGGGCATCACCATCCCAGAATCCTCAGGATTGGGGAATGAACGATGGACTAGAGTAGACTTCCTGGTATTCTACTATAGACTTATTGTGATTCTAGCAATGGAAGAACTTTGATCATTGATGTGGAGACAGTGGCCACTGGAGGCTCTGAGGGGAGGGAGAGGGAAAAACAGGTGTAATATGGAGATATTTTCGGGACTTGGGAATTGTCCTGAATGACGTTGTAATAATAGATACAGGCCATTATATATCTTGTCATAACTAACAAAATTGTGTGGGAAAGAGTGTAAACTACAACATAAACTATAATCCACGCTTAGTGGCAACATTCTAATATGTGTTCATCAGTTGTAACAAATGTACCACACTAGCCCAAGCCACATGTGGCTATTTAAATTTATGTTCATTAAAGTTAACTTATTTTAAATACTGTTCCTCAGTTGTTTCAAGCACTCAATTGCCACACATCACTCGTGGCTTCTCTACTGGTTAGCACCAATATAGAAAATTTACGGTATCAAAGAAAGTGACATTGGACAGCTCTGCCTTATATCAAACTACCAGTTTAGAGAAGTATGGGAGTTAGAGAAACAAATTAAATGATACCATGAGGAATCAACCAATGAAATTCTGACTCTGGGACATTATATAGGACAGATGACCCACTTTTTCAACAATTAAATGGCATAATAAGGGAGGGGGTCTTAAGAGACTTAACCAATGTTATGAGTGATTTTCAATCCTGATTTGAACAAACCAATTGTAGAAAGACAATTTTGAGATAGGTGTTGGTCAGAAGGAGAGACACCTGAAGAGATGCCAACTGCCTCCAATGCAGGTATTGGGATTGCCAGTGAAAGCACAACTCACGTATGCTCTGGTAGAAAGACGTTTGGCTCACCTAGAGAAGAGACAGAGCAAGGTCAGCTTCACAGTGGGCGTGGGTTCCCCGTAACCAGCGGGTCTCAATCTGTGGCCAAGGCAGGGAGATGTTCAAAGCACAGCAGCCCTCTCTTGTGTTCATGTGCTGCTGCAGTGGAGGAACCCTGCTCCCTCCCCGCCAGGGACAGATAAGTTGGCAGCTGTTAATAAGCCCAAATTAATTGTTGCTTCAAGTTGCCAAATCTCCAGAATTCTAAACTTTTAATGAAATCTCTTGATTTTTAAATTCTGACAACAAATTAAAAAACAAAAACCTGTAATTAAACAAAAAGCATCTAGAAATTGTCATTGGGCTTTCTATTTCTAGTCTAGGATAAACTTCTTTTGTTAATGAGGTGTTTCCACCTGAATTTAGAGCTTTAGTGTGTCCATGCTTTCAAATAACTTTGTTAATACATTTTTAAAATTAAAAAAAAATTTTTTTATCCCCACCCCACCCCCCGATGGCTCCCTCGTCTACTGGCTCATTGTTTTTGCTCATTGTCTGCTTGTTGTTTTTGCTCATTGTCTATTTGTTTCTTCTTTTAGGAGGCACTGGGAACCAAACTGGGGACCTCCCATGTAAAGGCAGGCACCCTACTGCTTGAGCCACATCCATTCCCTGCTTGTTTGTTTTTGCTCGCTGTCTGCTCATTGTTTTTGCTCATTGTCTGCTCACTGTTTGTCTTCTTTAGGAGCCACCAGGAACCAAACCAGGGACCTCCCATGTGGGAGGTAGGCACCCAACTGCCTAAGCCCCATCTGCTCCCATCAAATAACTTTTTGAAGCCACATGGTGACAGTCTCTGGGGACATAGAGTTGAGTGGCACATTGCTATCACCCTAACAAGCTCCCAAGTCTAGCCAGGGGAAAGACATGTCCAAATGCTCAGAACATACCTAAGTGCATAGAAGGATACAGTGTTCGCCCAGCAATTGTACAAAGGCAGGAAGCCTTAATTTTGCTTAGAGAAGTCTGTGATGTCTTCATAAAGGAGGTGATACCTATGTATTTGCAACAAAAGTCCTGATTTCCTCAAATCACTTGAGGAAACTCCTTGGTTCAAGGCACAGTCTCTGCATCTCTCTGGCCAGGTCATCCCTTCTATGACCTAAACTATTTTCTACATGTTTATGACTTTTAAAAAATCTGTCTCTTGATCCCCATCTTCTTACATAGACTCTCCACCTGGTTGTTCTTCTGGCTACTAGACATGTTCACCCATGTGTCCCATTAACAATAAACACTATGTGAAAGTATCTTCCTCTTCCACCCACTCCCCAAATATGTCTCTACTTTTGTCTTCTTGCTTACTATTCATCAATTCTTGAATAAAGAAATTTGGGGATCAGCCTCGACTCTCCCCTTTCCTTTACCTCCACATCTAATCAGTTAATAGTTCTTTCTTACCCCACCTCCCTCCTAATTCCCAAGTGATCTTCCCTTCCCTTTCTACCACCACAACCCAGTCTCGATTTAGGCCCCTTTCCCTTTCCTCACTAGATCATTTCCTGACCTTTTTGGTCTCTCCCTTTCTAGTCCATTCTCCATTTTGCCTCAGGGTAATGTTTAGAAATGCAAACTTGGCAATGCCATATCTCTGTTTAAAACCCTCTATTGCTATCCCATTACCCAAAGTATAAAATTAAAAATACTCGGCTCGTCAGGCAAGAGACTTCACCAAGACACCTCTGCCTACTTTTCTTGGTCTCATCTTCCCACATCTCCATGTGTACACATCATCACCCATGTCCAACTACTAGGAGTTCCTAAGCAACCCATTATTTCACATCTCCTTTACACATCTGTTCCCTCTGTCTTTTCTCTTCCCTGCACATTGTTGAAGTCTCTGCACAGATATCATACTCTTTGTTTTAGTTTCCTTGTTGTTAAAGTAAATACCATGCAGTGGGCTGGTTTAAACAACAGAAATTTATTGGCTCACAACTTTGAGGTTAGAAGTCCAAAATCAAGGCATCATCAAGGTGGGGTTTTCTCTCAGAAGACTGAGACATTCTGGGCTGGCTGCTGGTGATCGTTGGTTCTTGGCTTTTATGTCACATGGCAATGCACATGGCAGCCTCTCCTGGCTTCTCCTTTTCCTTCCAGTGTCCATTGATGTTCAGCTTCTGGCTGCTTCCTCTTTGGGTTTTTTTTTTTTGGTCTGACTTTCACTCTGCTTATAAAGGACTCCAGTAATCCTGATTAAACCTGATTCTTGGGCCACACCTGAACTGAAGTAACATCTTGAAGAGAACTTACAATGGGTCCACACTGACAGGAATGGATGAAGTTTATGAACATGTTTTTCTGGGGTATATACCTCTAAACCACCACATCCTCTACAGAGCCCTCACCTCCCCTTTTCCAGGCACACTCTGTTCTCAGAGACTGCTGATGGAGACCACGCAGCACAGGCAACAGAGAAATGCTTGTAAACAGCCCTGCTTAACTGTGCTCCAAAGCCACACAGTGGCCTCTCTGGGAGAGGTGAGTTGATTTGCCAGGCTGGCTGGGTATCTATGTCACCAGAAGAATTGGCAAGCCAGTATTCTAGCTTTGCTGCAACACCAGCAGGCAGGCCATCCTTCTGATTCAAAACTTTAAACATGATCTGTGAATACTTTCAGTGGCTTTTCATTTGCTATGACACTCTCAGACACATTACCTACACACATGCACCTGTGCCCAGGTCACTGGGACACCATCACAAGACTGTCCCAGCTGTGATGCCATCCTATTGATCGGAAGCATCATCACTAGAATGGGCTTCCTACCCTTCCTTCCATGTCTGCTCTTCCCATCCCAGCTCCAGTGAACCAGCCATTGTGAATGTTCATCAAGGAAGTCTTCTCCACAGAGCTGCCTGCTGACCACAGCTTCCCAATTGTTGCTCTGGCTCTCGAAGGTGCTGTTTTACACTGTCCAGATATGTTGCCCCTTGTTTACACCTACTGCTCAAGACTTGTCAGCTACGGATTCTAGAGCAGAGCCTCTCCTAGGTAACACCTTTGAAATGGAGCACATCACTGGAGAAGTTTAATATTCCAGCCACCATCAGATGAATGCCAGTATGTTGTTCCTTGTGAAGGATATGAAGGGGATCGCTATTTGTCCTTCTTTGGCCCAGCAGAAGAGAAGAAATGTCACATTATTTGATGGCTTTTAGTGTTTCTACATAATCATTTCTCTCTTGTTCTTTTATAATAGTTTTCAAACAGTTTTAAACTTGCTGGCATGTCATGGCATGCTAAGTTGGATAAAACAAATTGAAACAAAATACAAGTCTTTATGTTTCAAGGCACAAAAACCTAAACTGGGTTAAACAATCAAGGGAATGTCTTAGTTTGCCAGGGCTGCTGTGACAAAGAACCACAGACTGGTTGGTTAAACAATAGGAATTCATGGTCTCACAGTTTTGGAGGCTAGAAGTCCCAAATCAAGGTGTTGTGAAGTCTGTGGGGTTGCGGTGGGGGCTTGCTGGCAATCTGTACCTCAGTCTCTGCCTCCGTCACAGAGCCATCTCTCTCTCTCTCTCTGCATCTCTGCACCAGTTGTTTCTCTGTCTAAATTTCCTCTCCAATACTAGTTATATTGGATTAAGGCTTGCGCTGATCCAGATTGGCCTTATCTTAACTAATATCTTAAAGATCCTATTTACAAATAATCTCATATTTACAGGCCTGGGGGTTAGGACTTGAACATGTCTTTTGGGGGGACATGATTCAGTCCATAATAGGGAACTTAGAGGTTTCTTCGGTGAAAAATCTGGAGGCCAACTAGCTTTAGGTGAGACTTGATCGACCTGCTCAGCTTTGACAATGAGAGCTGAGCCTTTGAAGGTCAATACCATGCCTGAGCTGAGACTAAATCAGCAGGATCTATTCTATGCCCCACGGTTCCTCACTGGAAGTCAGGCAGGGAGCAGCAGAGACCAGCCACTCCATTTAGACCATGGAGAATAAAGAGGACACTGTGAATGACGGAAGTCCTTGTCTCACTGTCCTGGCAAGGAGGTCATGTAAGCTACCCACCTCCCTGGTGGGCCCACAGCCCATCTTGGAGAAACTCTAGGATTCGATGTAGAGCTCTGAAAGTCAGCATTTACTTAAATCATCTAAGCAGAGACTGAGATAAAAAAAAAAAGACAGTTTAATTGGATTGAACTATGTTTACCAAGTTGAAATAAAATTTAGCTTTTCTTCTTGTTAATTACAGCATTGTAGGCTGCTTTAATTTCCTTTTTCCTACAGCCAATACCACACAATAGGTTGGCTTAAATAATAGGACTTTGTTGGCTCATGGTTTTGAGGCTAGGAGAAGTTCAAATCAAGGCATCATCAAGGCAATGCTTTCTTCCCAAAGACTGACATTCTGGAGCTGGCTGCCAGTGATCTTTGGCACTGGCTTCTCTGTCACATAGCAATACACATGGCAGGCTCTCCTGGCCTCTCCCTCCTCTTCCAGGTTCTGTTGACTTTCAGCTACTTTCTTCCTGTGGCTTTCTCTTTCTTTGTCTGAATTTCATTCTGCTTATAAAGGACTCCAGTAATAGAATTAAAACCCATCCTGATTGAGTTGGACCACACCTTAACTGAAGTAACTGCATCAAAATGTCCTACCTACAATGGGTCTCACCTACAGGAATGGATTAAATTTAAGAATATGTTTTTCTGAGATACATAGCTTCAAACCACCACAACTTGATTAAAAAGATCAGTTACAGAGAAATTTTTGAAGGCTATATTGTATTGCATATCTCATCATAAACTGAGCAAGTCTGTGACCTCATAGTTAAACTTATTGTTTTGCCATTACCAAATAATATATGTTCATTAAGGAGAATTTGCCAAGTTTAGAAAACAGAAGAAAAAAAACTCCTTAGCTCTTGAACCTAATTACTGTAAATATTTTTACTTCCAGTGCTTTTTCTATGAGTAGATTTTTTTTACATAGTAAAAATCATATTATATTTATGATTTTATTTTTATTATATAAAAGCACTTTTTTGTCTCTATACACATAATTTCAATGAGTGCATATTACTCCATTAATATTCCACTGTATACTATCCCAAAGTTTACTAACTGGTCTTTTAAATACTGTGTTTGTGTTTAGTTTTCTTTTTTCTTTTTTTTTTTAATAATGCAGTCATCATATTCCTTAAAGAAGAAAAAAATTGAAAAATAAGTCTCTGGTGAAACATATACATAAAAAAAGGGCAAAACAATTCCATTACTTCTCATTCTATACAAATAGAACCTTTCCCTGAACTATGTCTTGGTTTATAATGAATCAAATTGAAATATTGGTCCAAAACACCTAATAAGTTCTAAAAGTGAAAAAGCATCACATACTTCATCAGCCCCGAGCTTGTCCATCTGACCAATTGTGACAACGTCAGAGCAAGTAGGGAGCGAGTTAGTTGGCAAATGTGGTAGTGCCTGTACCCAGTTCTCATCACTGATGGCTGTTCCACTAAAGCTTGGCCTCAGCACCTTGCAAATCAGTGGACTGGATATCTGCTCTGCTTTGGTTGTGCAAAACTGGTCAGATCTGTACTATAAACTTTTAGACTAGATTAACCAACTCCCAGAAAGGGTTTGAAAAGAATGAAGGATGCGGGATGTTGTTGTTGGCTTTTTTCTTTTTCGTTTTAAAGCACACACAATTGACCCAGATTACTTTCCATAACGGAATTCCATAAGGATATGTGTGCGTGTCTGGTCAGTTATAAAATGAGTAACAGCATTTCTTACTCAGCAGCTCCTTCTACAGTTTCACTAACATCAAATTCTTAGCAGACTCATTCCCCGCCCCCCCACCCCCGGAAAGAGGTAAGAGCAAGTGGAGAAAAGGGTTAAGTATTTGCTTGGGCCTAAATGGTGCTCTGCATATCAAGCCATACAAATGTATATTTAAAAATAAAATTGAGGGAGGAAAGAGCAGGAGCATGTTAAACTCTTTTTCCTTTCATTTCATGAAGGAATCAATCAATTCTCTAAATATTTCTCATTATGGTAAATAGCATACACCACTTCCAAGATATTATGTTACATTTCTGGTCACATATACACATTTAATTATACATGTTAAAATAAAAAAGGGTAAGAATTGTAAGGTAAAACAACATGTAAAGTATGTTCTTTAAAATTTATTTCTCGTAACATAGCCCCTATGGCTGTATAAAAGCCAAATTTCATGCTTAAAAATGAAAGTATTTCTGGTTTTAGCATTGACAAGTATGTAATTTATTCCAATTTAGGAAGAGGTTTCAAAATAGAAATGTTTAAATATGGTCAAATTTTTCTGTAGGTCAATTCTGATCTAATATGCAGGATCCAACTATAATGGAAGCTGAACTTTGGCCCTTTTATGAAGGCCAGCAAAGAGAATTCTATACATCTTAATCAAATCTCCTGTGGGTAATTCAGTCCATAAGTTTGTGCTGGTAAATGTTTTATCTAAAGCCTTCCAGTAATTGTGCTCATTCTATCAATCAATATCAAATTAACCCCAAGATTACTGAAAACCTGGAATAAAATATAAAATATTGAACCACTCATTTTTAAATATCATTGGTAATAAATGTATATTGCTTTTGAGAAATGGCTTGATTTTTTAAAATGTAAAATTTATAAGTAATTTAGGAACAATGAGGAAAGTTCTGCCCTTTTTCTTCCATGTTGGAGAATCAGCTAAATGGGTGTAAGAAATAGCAGCCATCATGCATAGGTGAGTTTGTCCACCCGTATCTTGTATTCCAGAGGCTGTCCAGTTCTGATTCAACTTGACAAAATTCTACTCAATGCAGTGTTGCTTAACACTTTAATTCAACAGAAGTTTAGTGAGAAAAGCACAATGCTAGTGTGATGGTCAGGCTAATGTGTCAACTCAGCCAGGTAATTGTGCCCAGTTGCTTGGTCAAGCAAGCACTGGGCTAATTGTAATACAAGGACATTTATGGACTTCAGTCATCAGTGAGTTTACTGCATAGACGGCTGATTACATCTACGATCAACCAAGGAGATTGCTCGTCAGCAATGAGTGACATTTTATCCAATCAATTGAATACCTTAAAAGGGGAAGTGATTTCAGCATTTGGAGAGAATTTCCCAGCTTGTCTTTGGACAGCCAACATCTCCCAGGAACTCATAAAGACCTTCACTGGACTTTCATCAGAGTCCCTGGTCTGAAACAGGCCTGCAGAATCTGGACTTCTGCATCCCCATAGTTACGTGAGAGAATTTTATAAAATCTCATCCTATTTACAGATTTTTTGTGTTTTCTGTTTCCCTAGAAAACCCTGACTAATACAGATAAGTTGTATTAATAAGGAATCCCTTAATCTCAAGTAAAGAATGTTCTAACTCAGGATGCTTATGTGATTGGTTTGGGTCTTCAAGAACCTATGAGGGACTTCTGGGAAGATGGCTGACTAGTAACACACAGGAATCTCTTCTCCAGAAAAATAGCTAGAGAACAGGCTGAAACAGAC
>JAQZBX010021691.1:0-32104 GCA_029593785.1 Cabassous unicinctus
GCCTGGAATACTAAATATCATGAAGATGCCATTCCTACCCATATTGATTTATAGATTCAGTGCAACACCAATGAAAATTTCAACAACCTAATTTACAGAAATAGAAAAGTCAATTACCAAATGTATTTAGAAGGGAAATTGCACCCAAATACCCAAAAGCACTCTGAGAAAGAAGAACAATGTGGGGGAATTTTCACTGCCTGACTTTAAAGCCTACTAAAAAGCTACAGTGGTCAAAACAGCATGGTATTGGCATCAAGATAAGATCAGTGGAATAGAATTCAGAGACCAGAAATAAACCCTAACTTCTATGGCCAACTGATTTTTGACAAATCTACCAAGTCCTTGTAAATAGGACAAAACTCTCTCTTCAAGAAATGGTTCTGGGAGAACTGGATATCCATAAACAAAAGGTTGAGAGGACTACTATCTCACTCCTTATACAAGAATCAACTCAAAATGGATTAAAGATCTAAATATAAAAGCCAGGGCCATAAAATTACTAGAAGTAAATATATGGAAACATCTTCAAGATCTTGTGGTAGGTGGTGGTTTCTTGGATCTAACACCCAAAGCATGAGCAAAATAGAAAAAATAAATAAATGGGGCCTTCTAGGAGAGAATATTAAACACTTTTGTACCTCAAAGGCCATTGTCAAAAGGATGAAAAAGCAACTGGCACAATGAAATAAACCACGGGACTGTATAACACAAAGTATCCAGTGGTGGATGGTGGACTGTGTTTTTAACAGGACAAATATGACAATGTTTTCTTCTGTACAATAATAAATGTATAATATTATATATAGGGTGTTAATAATTGGGTGGGTTGGGGAAAAATACACGAAATGTAAGTTATGGGATATAGGTAGTAATAATATATACTTTTTTATCTTCAACAAATCAATTTTATCATTAAATATTAATAATGCATAAATCTATTCAAATAGCACAAACAGTGTTATGCAGTGTAATCACATAATTTTGCATTCATCACCCCAGTCATTTCCAAAGCACTTTCTTTATTGCAATAATAATAACAAAAAAACAAACAAAACTCATCACCTCTCGATCTCTCTGTGCCTCATCTGCCATTCTATAGCTCTATAGTATATTTTTATTTATATTTTGTAAAAACAGTCTCATATATGCAAAATCCCTCATATTCATGTTTTACATGAAGTTTTTTACTATATTATACATTCCCATGTTACCGTTTTTAGCTTTCTTTCTAGTAATATATGACCTTAGACTTTCTCTTTCAACCACTGTCTTACCCATACAATAGCACTGCTAATTACAAACATGGTGATACGCTTTAACCATTTCTATTCATTTCCAAAGATTTACAAACAACTTTTTACCAGTTCTACACAGAAAAACACTCAGCTTTCCATTCTCTACCATTCTTCTATTTTCTGTTGACCTATATTCTAAATATTAAATCCATGAGTTTACACATTATATTTAGTTTATAATAGGACAATCATACAGTATTGTCCTTTTGTGTGTGTTTTGCTTCACTCAACACAGTGTCTTTCAGTTTCATCCATGTTGTCATATGTTTCACATCTTCATTTCTTTTTATCGCTGCATTTTGATGATGCTCTTTCAGAGTTTGTAACAAATATTTCACAATGCATGTTTTAGGTGATATATGGCAGCATTTTATGATGATACGTATGTTTTTTTGAAAATTCACAAATTTGAGTATACATTTATTATTTATGGAGGTTCATGTATGAATGAGGAATCTTAAAGACCTTATGTTAAATGAAGTAAGCCTGTCACTTAAAGTGAAAGATTGCATGACCTCACTGACATTACTTAAGTAAATTGAGCAGATTCACAGAGCTAGAATCTGGAAGATAGGTTACCAGAAGACAGAAAGGTAGTAGAGTATTTTGAGCTGTTGCTCAATATGGGCAAAACCTATGATAAGGCAGAAAGGGGTTGTTGGGCATTAGATGTGGGTGATAATGGTGTAGTGATGTGATTGGATTCAACAGCACTGTAATGTGAGGGGGAGTAGGGTGGGGGTTCGGGTTAGTCTATTCCTGGAACTGAGGAGAGTGCTGGATGAAGAGACATATGAACTCTGCAGATTTGTATGTCTGAGGTTAAATCTACAATTTTGGGAATGTTCTTTTGGCAAAAATGGCAGGGGAAGGTCACTAAGGAAGGGCATCTGGAGTGAAAGGGTATGCAGGATAGGTTGCACCTGGGGTATGCTTCTGTAGAATAAGAAAATGTATCTTGTCATAGTGTGTTATCTCAGTGGGTGGAAAACCACACAGTAAACAAAATATTAAACTCTCATCCTGGGGAGTCCTTCTATGTTCTCAATTAGAGGGACAAGATTCTCTTGAGTATATAGACAGTGCTTAATAAAAGAAAACTGTCCAATATATCAATCCCTCAATATTATTGCATGTAACTATGGACTTTATCCTTCAAAAAATGAAACTTAGTGGTTACCATAGTTTCTGTGGATAGGGGAATGGAAGAATAGAGTAGATGGATCATAGAAAAATTTTAGAGCATTGCAATTGTCTTGCTTATCTTGCAATGATGAATACAGTCCATTACACATTTTGTCAAAACTTATAAAACTGTAAAGTGCAATATGTAAATTATAATGTAAACCACTGGCCATGGTCAGTAGAAATGCTTCAATATTTGTACAATTGTAAAAAATGTACCATACTCATTTAAGATGTTATTAATAGGGGAGAGTGGGAGGGATTTGGGTATAAGGGAATCCCTTACATTTTCTATGTGGTATTTTTGTAACTT
Source organism: Cabassous unicinctus (assembly GCA_029593785.1). Taxonomy (NCBI): domain Eukaryota; kingdom Metazoa; phylum Chordata; class Mammalia; order Cingulata; family Chlamyphoridae; genus Cabassous; species Cabassous unicinctus. The sequence continues at coordinate 2,797 of JAQZBX010021691.1, forward strand.
AAAGCTTCTTTGAAAATAAAGAGAAAAAAAAAAACAAAACAAGGCACTAGGGGACCATACAGAAGAAATTGTCATTGTCCATAAAAAATAACAGATCTTACATTGATGAAAGACACAATGCATTTTTTAAATTTTTGTATTTTATTTCACTTTATTATTTTATTTTCTTATATTAATCTATTGAGTTTTCTAGCTTTTGGGCGGAACAGGTTTTGGATTACAGTGGGTGATAAATTATTGCAGGGGCATCATTGGTGTGGGGTGTCAGTGATGGGGGAATGTGTAGGGAGGCGTGCACCTGGGCATGCCTCTATGGCATACAAATATGTTCAAGTGGACATGGGGTGTTGTTTCATTGGGTGGACATCCACACAATACCCAAAAGACTATTTAATTCCCATCCTGGGAAGTCCTGTCATATCCTCTAACAGAGAAGAAAGAATCCCCCAAGAATATGGCCAGTGCCTACTGAAAGAGGACAGACCATATGCTAGGCCCTTGTTATTGAATGTTGTACTTATGAACATTGTTCTTGTGAAATTGAAACAGCATATTATTATATATTACTGAAGAGTTACCTACTGAAAGCCTCCTTTTGGTTCAAATGCAGCCTCTCTTTAAGCCAAACTCAGTGTATAAAAACACTACCTGTCCCCTAGCATGGGATGGGATTCCTGGGGATGAGCCTCCCTGGCACTGAGGGATTATTACCAAACTCCAAATAATGTGCATTTGTAAAAAGACCTTGACTAAAAGGGGAAATATTAAGTAGAAATGAGTTTTTATGAGAGAGGTAGGCAAGATGGCATCGGAATAAGTGGACAGTCACCATCTGTCTCACAAACTACAGCTGATTGGGTACAAGATCTTGCTCAAATGAGCTGTTCTGGGAGCTCATGGAGCGGGAGCTTTTGGGGCATCGATCTGGAGGGAGCTGGAGAGGGAGATAGATTGCTCAAGATAAACCAGGAAAGTATAAAACAGCAAGGAAATAAAAGAAGAACAAAGTGTCAAAGAAAAAACAACACAGACAGAAAACCAGCAGCTAAACAAAGTTCTAGAGCAGAGAGAGAAGCTAATCAACAGAATAAACCCATCAAGTTAAATGATGACCAGAGGGCAACAAAAATTTACAAACCACACTAAGAAACAGGAAGACATGGATGAGTCCAATGAACAAACTAAAAACCAGGAACAGATGCAAAACATTGAACAGCTAATCAGAGATGTCCAAAAAAATAACATGGGCCAACTTAATGAAGTGAAGGAAGAGATTAAGGACATTAAGAAAACCCTGGGAGAATATACTAAAGAAATTGTAAACATACATAAAAAGATAACGGATATGATGGTGATGAATGGCACAATCCAAGAAATCAAAAAGACACTGGAATCACATAAGAGCAGATTTGAAAGGCAGAAGAAAGAATTAGTGATGTGGAAGACAGTACATCTGAAACCAAGCAGATAGTATAACAGATAGATAAAAAGACAGAAAAAATTCAGCAGAGACTTAAGGATGTAAACAACAACACAAAACGCACAAACATATGCATTATAGGCATGCCAGAGGGAGAAGAGAAGGCAAAAGGGACAGAAGGAGTGTTGAAGGAAATAATGGCTGAAAACTTCCCAAGCCTATTGAGGGAGATGGACATACATGTCCAGGAGGCACAGCACACTCCAAACGTATAAATCCAAAAAGGCCAACTCCAAGACATATACTTGTCAAAATGTCAAATGATCAAGACAAAGAGAAAATACTCAAGGCAGCAAGAGAAAAGAGAGCCATCACATGCAAGAGAAGCACAATAAGATTAAGTACTGATTTCTCATCTGAAGCCATGGAGGCAAGAAGACAGGGGTATGACATAGTCAAGGTATTCAAAGAAAACACTTCCAGTCACGAATTCTCTGTCCAGCAAAGTTGGCATTCAAAAATGATGGAGAGTTCAAAATATTCACAGATAAACAGAAATTAATTGAGTATGCCAATAAGAAAAATGCCCTTCAAGAAATACTAAAGGAAGTTCTACAGGTTGAAAGGAAAAAACAGGAGAGAGAGTGTTGGAGGAGAGTATAAGGACAACTAAAAAGCAAAAGGAGGAATATAACCAACATATGACATAAAGAAACCAAAAGAAAATATGGCTGATGTAAGAAATTCCTTCAGAGTAATAACACGGAATGTTAATGGAATAAACTCACCAGTCAAGAGACACAGATTGGCAAAATGGATAAGGAAATATGACCCATTTATATATTTTCTACAAGAAAGCCAAATTAGACACAGGGATTCAAGGAGGCTGAAAGTGAATGGCTGGAAAACAATTTTAAAAGAAAACAACAACCAAAAAGGGGCTGTAGTAGCTATACTATTATCAGCCAAAATAGACTTTAAATGCAAAACTATTGTAAGAGACAAAGATGGGCACTATATATTAGTAAAAGGGATAATCATTCAAGAAGAAAGAACAATCATAAACATTTATGCACCTAATCAGGGAACCTCAAAATACATGATGCAAACATTGGAAAAACTAAGTGGAGACATAAATGCCTCTACAATTATAGTGGGGGTCTTTAATACATCATAATCACCATTAGAACATCTTGACAGAGAATCAATAAAGAAACAAAGGCTCTGAACAATACATTAGAGGACCTGGACTTAATAGACATATACAGAACACTACACCGAAATACAGCAGAATTTACATTCTTCTCGAGTGCACATGGATCATACTCCAATATAGACCACATGCTAGGCCACAGAACAACTCTCAATGAATTCAGAATGATTGAGATTATACAAAGTAATTTCTCTGACCACAATGGTATGAAATTGGAAATCAATAAGGGCCAGAGAATCAGATTAGGCACAAAGATATGGAAGTTAAACAATACACTGTTAGACAATGTTGGTCATGGAGGAAATCTCAAAAGAAATCAATAACTACCTTGAAACTAATGAAAATGACAACACAACATATCAAAACCTACGGTATGCAGCCAAAGCTCTACTGAGAGGGAAGTTCATAGCCATGAATCCATCTATTAAAAAAGAATAAAGAGCTAAAATTGAAGACCTAATTGCACAGCTGGAGGAATTGGAAAAACAGCAACAAACTCACCCCAAGGAAGTAGAAAGAAGGAAATAACAAAGATTAAAGCAGAACTAAATGAAATAGGAGATAAAAAAGCACAAGAAAAAATAAAACTAAAACCTGGTTCTTCGAGGAGATAAATAAAATTGACAAACCCTTTGCCAGACTAACAAAGACAAAGAGAGAGCATATGCAAATACACAAAATAAGAAATGAGGAAGGGGATATCAACACTGACCTCAGAGAAATAAAGAGTATCAAAAGAGGACACTCTGAAAAATTATATGCCAACCGAAATGATAATTTAGAGGAAATGGACAAATTCCTAGCAACTCACAAGCAGCCTACATTGGGAAAAGAAGAAATTGATAAACTCAGCAGTCCAATTACAAGTAAACAGAAAGTCTCAGTCATCAAAAACCTCCCAACTAAAAAAGCCCAGGACCAGAGAGTTTCACAGGTGAATTCTACCAAACATCCCAGAAAGAGCTAACATCAACCTTGCTTAAGCTCTTCCAGAAAATAGTAGTAGAAGGAACATTGCCTAACTCATTCTATGATGCCAACATTACCCTAATACCAAAGCCAAACAAAGATGCCACAAGAAAGGAAAATTACAGACCAATCTCTCTAATGAACCTTTATGCTAAAATCCTCAACAAAATACTTGTTAATCACATTCAACAAAATATCAAGCAAATTATACACCATGACCAATTGGGTTTCATTCTGGGTATGTAAGGATGTTTCAGCATAAGAAAATCAATCAATGTAAGCACCACATAAACAGATTGAAAGAAAAAAATCACATGATCATCTCTATAGATGCAGAAAAAGCATTTGACAAAATACAGCACTCTTTCCTGATAAAAACACTGCAAAAGATAGGAATAGAAGGAAAGTTTCGGAAAATGATAAAGGGTATATATGAAAATCCCACAGCTAACAGCATCTTCAATGTTGAAATCCAAAAAGCTTTCCCTCTGAGATTGGGAACAAGACAAGGATGTCCACTATCAGCATTCCTATTTAACATTGTCTTAGAATACCTGCTCGAGCACTGAGGCAAGTACAAGATGCAAAAGGTATCCAAATTGGAAAGGAAGATGTAAAAACTTCACTATTTGCAGATGGCATGATCCTCTACATAGAAAACCCTGAGAAATCTAAAACAAAGGTCCTACAACTTATGAAGGAGTTCAGTAAAGTTGCAGACTGTAATATCAATGCTCAAAAATCAGTAGTATTTCTGTATACCAATAATGAGCAATCTGAGGAGGAAATCAAGAAAAAAAAATACCATTTACAATAGTAACTAAAAGTATCAAATACCTAGGAATAAATTTAACTAAAAATGTAAAGGACTTATATACAGAAAACTACACAACACTGTTAAAGGAAATCAAAGAAGACTTAAATAAATGGAAGAATATTCCATGTTCATGGATAGCAAGACTAAACATCATCAAGATATTTAGACAAGATGCTTGGAGAACTGGACATCCATATCCAAATGAATGAGAGAGGAACACCATCTCACACCTTATATAAAAATCAACTCAAGATGCATCAAAGATCTAAATATAAGAGCCAAGACCATTAACAACATGGCAGATAATGTAGGGAAGCATCTACAGGACCTTGTTTTAGTAAAAGAAAAAATAGATAAGTGGGATCTCTTTAAAATTAAAAACTTTTGCACCTCAAAATTTGTTATCAAAGAAAGTAAAAAGGCAGCCTACCCAATGGGAGATAATATTTGGCAACCATATATCTGATAGGAGCCTAATATCCTGCATATATAAAGAAATTCTACACCTCAAAAATAAAAATACAAACAACCCATTTAAAAAATGGGCAAGTGACCTGAAATGACATTTTTCCAAGGAAGAAATACAAGTGGTTAAAAAGCACATGAAAAGATGCTTGATATCACTAGCTATTAGGGAAATGCAAATCAAAACTTCAATGAGATACATTTTACATACATTAGAATGGCAGCTATTTAAAAAAAACAGCAGACTATAAATATTGGAGAAGATGTGGAGGAATGGGAAACCTCATTCACTGCTGGTGGGATTGTAGAATGGTCCAGCAACTATGGAGGACTATTTGAAAGTTCCTCAAAAACATAACTATAGAATTTCTGTATGATCCAGTGATTTCACTGCTGGGTATATACCCTGAAGAATTGAAAGCAAAGACACGAACAGATATATGCATAACCAATGTTCATAGTGGCATTGTTCACTATTGCCAAAGTTAGAATCAACCCAGGTGCCCATCAATAGATGAATGGATAAACAAAATGTAGTACAAACATACAATGGAATATTACTCAGCTGTAAGAAGGAATAAAGTGCTAACACATGGGATAACATGAATGAATCTTGAAGACCTTATGTTGAATGAAGCAATCCAGGCATTGAAGGATGAACAGTACATGACCGCACTCATATGAATTAAGGAAATTGAGCAGTCTCAGTGAGCTATTGTCTGAAGATAGGTTTACAAGAAGTAGAAAGAGAAGAGAAGGTTGTGAGTCATCACCCATACAGGCATAATCTAAGGTAAAGTGATAGAGTGTCGTTGCATATTGAAGGGATAGGACAGGAGGGTAGTGATATTGTGTTGGGTGGTGTAGGGTTGACAGGTGGGTAGATTGGGAAGTGTGGGTTAGAAGGTCCAGGATACTGGAGGGAGGGTTGGGAGAAGGTCCAAGTGAACACTGGGGATTTGTGGATATGAGATTGAGAGGATTTGTGGATATGAGGTTGACAGTACAGTGGATATGAGTTTGTGGTACAGAGTCCCCACATAATGAGTGGGAAGGAGTTGGAGTGTCATATTTGGTAGGACCGATTTGTTCAGAAATAGAGAGGCAGGAGTCTCTGAAGAGCAAGGGTGTTTTCTAATAGGGAAGGACAAACCAGTGTGTCAAGACGTCTTGTTGCATGTGACTCTGAATCTTGTCATCCAATGAGTCAAGCAAGGGGGTCATCATGCACCCTGGGGAATGGGGTGGGAGGAATAGAATAAATCAAATAGGGGTATTTCATGGTCAGTGAAAATGTTCTTCATTACCGTACAGTGATGGACATAGGACATGGTAAATATTATCAAAATTTATAAAAGAGTACAGTCTAAAATGTAACCCATAGTGTAAACCATTGTCAATGTTTAGTAGCTTTGTTTCATTATTTGTGTATCAGTTTTAACAATGCTACCATCCACATATAAAAAGGTATTAATATGTGGGTGGAGGAAAGTGGGAGGGTGTTGGGTATATGAGAGTCTCCTGTATTCTGTGAGTGACTTTGCTGTGACCTAAAACCTTTGAAAACAAAATGAAAAATAGTGAGACACTGGGGAATGACAGGGGAAGGTGCCATGGTACAGACTGAACACCAGATGTTGTCGTTATGAAAAGCAAAAGGTCAAAAAAATTTTTAAAAATATTTTTCATTGTTTTAATATCCCATTCTTTTAATTTTATTTTATATTCAGTTTTTTTTTAAATTTTATGTATTCTATCACTTACGTTTAAGCTTATCATTATTACTTCATATTCCTATTAATTGTATTCAGCTATTGTGATGGCTTTAACTTTGTAGAAGCTTTGGATCACAGAAGGGTTACAACTGGGGTGGGGGACGACTGTTGGTGTGGGCTGTCAGGCATGGGGGATGCATGGGCGGAAGTTCACCTGAGCATAAATATAAGGTAATATAAAGTGTTCAAATGTTCATGGGGCATTGTCACAGTGGGTGGAGAATCACTCAAAAAAATGAGAGAATACTGAATTCCCATCCTGGAGAGCACTGTCACATTCTTTAAGGGAGCAGCAACAGTCCCCCAAGTGGATGGGCCGTGACTGGTGAAGGAGGATGTTCCACTGATGGGCCCTTGATATTGATGACTAGCCTTATGTGTCTTTGCTCTTGAAATTGAAACCTAGCCTGTTGTTATGGGGTGCCTAAATGTTGGCTCCTGAGAGTCTCCTTGTTGCTCAAATGTGGCTTCTCTCTAAGCCAAATGCAGCATATGAATGCATTACCTTCCTCTCAGCATGGGACATGACTCTCTGGGATGAGCCTCCCTGGCACCAAGGGATTGCTACCAAGCACCAACTGGCAATGTGACTGGAAAAAGACCTTGAATAAAAGGGGGAAAAGGTAAAGACAAATGAGTTTATATTGCTAAGAGACTTCAAAATGAGTCGGGAGGTCATCCCAGAAGTAAGGCTTACTCATATCTCAGTAGGATCTCATAAAATTCCAAAGTGGATATCACCCAAAATAGTGGGTCTGCTGAGGGCTCTGGAGACACCCAGGTCCTATGGTCAGTGCAGATAGCTCCGGAGTTTGGTGCCTTACCAGTTGATCCTACTTTGGAGTTTGTGCTCCTGAAAGTGACAGAGTTGGACTCAACTATGTCTTCCCTGCATATGGCTCATCTGTTCCTTCTCTTCAAACATATACTTGGTGCTAGAATTTGCAGGTGTATGTCCAGAGACTTGAGTCTTTGGGCTTTCCATGTGCCAGCTGGGCCTGAAACCTCAGTGGAGCAGCAATTCCTACTCTACAGCTCATTCAACTCACCCAGGAGAACTGGCAGGGAGGTGACGATGGACATCAGCTATCCCAGGGAATGGAGAGAGTCTGCAGCTGTAGGCAGGATAATCCCATCCATCTTCCCCATGGAATATAAGCCCCCTCTCAACTGGAGGTTCAGTGGACATCACCATCTGAGACTACTCATGATGGGAAGAAGAGCTATGGATGAGAATGGACTTACTGGTATTCTACTATAGACATATTGTGATTCAAGCAATAGAAGAAATTACAACATTGATGTGGCACCAGTGGCCACTCGAGACTCTGGGAGCAGGGAGAGGGAGAAGGAATTTTAATACTAGGTCTTTTTCAGGACTTCGGAATTGTCCTGAGTGACATTGCAATGGCAGATATTGGCCATTTTATATCATCATATAACATGCAGGATATGTGGGAGAGAGTGTGGTCTACAATGTGAGCTATTGTCCATGCATAAAGGCAAAGCCCCATGATGTGTTTATCAATTAAAATTAATGTGCCACACTAATGAAGGATGTTTATGTGGGAGGTTGTGGGAGGTGTGGGAGGTCGGGCGTATGGGAATCCCTATATTTTCTGTGTAATATTTATGAAATCTAAGTACCTTTTTAAAAAGGTTAAAAAATTAAAATAAAATAAAAAAAAAGAAAAATGAGTTTTATGGCTAAGAGATTTCAAAGTGCTTGAGGAAGTCATTCCAGAGCTTATATTTACGCATATCTCAGGAGGATCTCATTGACTGCTACAGTAAGCATTGCCTAGAGCAAGGGTCTCCTCATGGCTCTAGAGACATCTAGACTCTCTAGGAAGGACAGACAATCTCAGGAATTTGGCACCCTGTCAGTGGGCCATACCTTGGAATATAAGCTCTCCAATGTAACAGAGATAGATTTATTTATAATTTCCCTATATATGACTCTTCTGCCCCTTTTATTTGAACCTAGATTTAGCACTATATTCATTACATATATGTCCCAGAGACTTAAATCTTCAGTCTGTTCATTTGCAGGTTGAAACCTGAATCTCAACAGAATTGCAACACCCACTCTCCTGTCCATTGGAACCTCCCAGGATAACTAACACAAGGCTAATAATGGACAACACCCATTCCAAAAACAGAGAGTATCTACAACAGCAAGCAACACAGTTCCATGCATTTGCCCCTTGGGATCTAAATCTCCTCTCAATGTTAACCAGAGTGGGCATCACCAATTCAAAATCCTCATCCTTGAGGGGTGAACAAACATAAGGAGGCAATGCATCTTTGGACTATAGTAGACATTATTAGTTTTGCAATGGAAGAATTTGTACATTGATATTAAGGCAGTGGCCACCAGAGGATCTGAAGGGAGGAAGAGGGAAGAATTGGTGCAATATGGGGCATTTTTGGAACAGTGGAATTGTCCTGCATGACAGCAATGATGGATACAGGTCATTACATATTCTTTCAAAACCTGTAAGATTGTTTGGTACAAAATATAAACTATAATGTAAACTACAGACCACAGTTAGTAGCAATGCTTCAATATGTGTTCATCAATTGTAACAAATGTACCACACTAATGAAAGATGCTAATTGGGTAAAGTAGGGGAGGAAGAGGTGGGTGGGTTATATGGGAATTCCCCTATATATTTTTTATTTTTATGCAACATTTATGTAATCTAAAGCTTCTTTAAAAATAAAATTTAAAAAAATGAAAAGGATTAAACTCTAAAAAAATCAGATTTTCTCCTGACCATTTCTTAAAAACATTCTTTCTGGTTAATTTGGAATAAAATGTTTTTCTGTAAAAATGTTTTTGTTTTTGTTGTATATACTTCTCCTTGGAAAAAAAAATCTAGAAGAGAGGATTAGGGAATTGGTATATACATCAATTTATATTAGTAAAAGAGACACACTAAAAAGAAAAAGAACAACCTGTCACATGAAAAGGCACAAGGGAATGATTTTTTCCCTCCTGGCCATAGACAATTAAAAGCAGGTGTTGTGCCACACTGATGAAGGATGATGATGTGGGATGTTGTGGGAGGTGTGGGAGGTGGGGAACATGGGAATCCTTGTAATTTTTGAGTAATATTTAGGTAATCTAAGCACCTTAAAAAATAATAATAATAAAAAATAAAAATATATATATATATGTAAGCAAATGCACATATATGCATATGTATTTATATATCATTTAAAAAATATTGGTATGTGTTGTGAAAAATTTGATTTTTACCCACAATAAAAAAAAAAAAATTCTGGAAGGCCACATAGGAGGAAAGCTGCTCTCCCCACACAGAATTGTTACATAGTCAGTGAATTGCAGTCTTTGAATAGAATTGTAGTGAAAGACTCATACCCCCTTGGCTGGTCATGCTGATATTCATAGCTGCATTCTTAGGACAGATACCTCCATTTGGAGTCCTCCCTATCAGGGGTTCATTAACAAGGCCTTACTCAGTTTCCTTACTTGACAACTTAAAGGGAAGGAGAGCTCTAGACTTTGAGAATACTTTCTTCGCCAAGACTTAGTAGTAAGTAGTTTTGCACATTTATATGCCCCATCCTGCCCTAGGTTCTGGGTCCATAAAACAACAGAAGCCCTTTGTTTGGGGTCCCTCAATAGTGAGCTGATCCATCTGACCCTCACCTTGTGGAGCCATTCCATGATGAAATGGAACAGGGGTGAGTCAACATATTTCGTAGGTATAAAATCTTGAATACATTATCACAGTAAGTGTATGAAGGCTTCACTGTTTACTTACATTTTTGCTCTGTGGAAATATGCTAACTTGACGCCTGGCATCACAGTTCACATCTCTCTGCTGAGATCAGATCTTGACACACTCAAAAGTGCAAATTTCCCTGAGTTAAAATAAATCATTTTTAATTCATTTTAATTGATGTGTTGTGAGTATAGAAATAAACAAAGAGCCACTGCAAGAGAATAAAGTGCATGGCTACAGGCATGTGATATGCGACTGGGGTAATGTGTGATAATAGAGTAACAGTACAATGTACTTTTCAGAAAATCATACTTGAACAATGGGATAATAATATTGGATAAAATAAAATTCCACACCTACCAAACACCATACACAATCGATGTAGATTAAATGAACATAAAGGAAAGTCAGAACTATAATTATTATAAAGACATACAAAGGAGATTTTCTTCAGGATATCAGTGTCAGATATTGATAAATTTCACTATCATAGAATAGTAGAATTCTCTTTTGCAAAGGATATAGAAGTACACAAATTTCTATGTAACAAACTGAGTGAATATATCTGTTACATAAAATGTGGATAGGAATTTAACAGTTGAGTATATCTATATTACTATTGAAGAATAGTAAAACAAAATCATAATAAAATATGTGTATATGTATGCACTCAACACACCAGAAAATATTTGAATATCTAACAATATAAAATATTAATGTGTAATGTTAGCAAAGGCAATTCTCACATATTGTATGTAACACTCATATATGAGTATTAAATGATGCAAACTACTTTGAAAATAGTGTGGGACTTATCATTATACTTTGGCTTTGTTATGCTTGAGTGAACACTCATGTCCTGTGAAGACTAAGTGCTAGGTCATGATTAATATTCTTTGTGTGTTAACTACAATTCTATGCTATGAAACTAAAGTTGTTTGAATAGCCTCTATCCATGAATCTAATTAATCTTACTTTAATTTTTTCCCAGGCTATTTTAATTGTTTGCAAGCAGTTTCTCTGTCATCACGGAGTATGGGAAGGTGAACCCCAGACATGTTTCTCTTCTCGTCTCTCAGATTTCCAAATGATAGTTTGTCACTGACATACATACACCCCAGTGTGCTCACAGGGGTCATATTTCTCCCTATGGAATAAGGTACCCACATGGGAAAGCCAGTACACTACACCCTTTGTTGTAAAGTGGTGTGGGATGAGCTACCAAGGGTGCCAGAGATAATTCTAAGGCTTTTTCAGCTTTGTTTTTTAATTCAGCATTTGTCTCTTTATTGCAGTCCTTTAACTCTTTTTCATAATTTGGGGAAAGTTTACTGAATTAAAGATTCCTATGTCATTGTATCCCCAGGCAATTTGAAGAACTTCCGGAATACTGGAAAGGAACATGCATTCCTTGTTGGTGGGAATGTAAAATGATGTAGCCACTGTGGAAGGCTGTTTGGCAGTTCCTCAAAAAGCTTAGTATAGAATTAACATATGAACCTGCATTCCCACTTTTAGGTATACACTTAAAGATTTGAAAGCAGGGACTTGAACATATATTTACCCACCAATGTTCATTATAGCATTATTTGCAATTACCAAGAGATGAAGCAACTCTAGTTTCTATCAATCAATGAATGGATAAATAAAATGTGATATATGCATAGAATGGAATATTATTCAGCTGTGAAAAGGAATGAAGTCCTGATGCATTCAAAAACATGGAATAACCTTGAAGACATCATGTTGAGTGAAATAATCCAGGCACAAAAGGACAAATATTGTATATAATTAAAATAAGCAAACTCATAGAATGAGAAACTAGAATATAAGTTATCAGGGGACAGGGTGGAGAAAAGGAATGAGGTGTTAATGCTTAAGTTGTACAGAGTTTCTATTTGGTTGATTGTAAAGTTTGGTAATGAATGGTGGTGATTGTAGCACAACCTTGTGAACATAATTCACAACACTCAATTATATATGTTGTTAAAAAAGAAATTTTAGGTTGTTTATACAGTAATAGAATAAAAAAATAAAAATACCTGTGAAACTGCACTACACAAACAATGAACCCTAAGTTAAACCATTGGATATAGTTACTAAAATAACCATAAAAATGTGATTCTATCAATAGTAACAAATATACTACACTAAGGCTAGGTACTAATAATAGGGAAGTACGTGGGAACTCTGTATTTTATGCATGATTTTCTCTAAAACTATAATGTCTCTAATAAAAAAAAGCATACAGGTTAAAAATCAAATTTTGTGTAAAATAAACAGTGTAATGGTAATAGAAAAAAGGAGCAATATTTAAAACAAACATTAATTAAAGCAAAGATACTTATTTTTTATTAAAAAGGAGGAGCCATAATTAAGATATAGTATTCTGGGACACATAGTTTGGATAACATGATAATACTTATGAAGAATATCTGTTTAAATGCTACAGAGAAAGTGATGGGAACACAAGAGTCGAGGGAGCTTTAACTCATTTTCTTGAAATGTCATAGCCAAAGTAGGTGGAACATAGAGGATATGACTAACACAAATTAAAAATAAATTTTATTCAGCAGAAGAAAAATTACTACAAAGCATTGGCAGAAAGTGAGTTTTTGAATAAGAAAGAACTTGTTTTAAATCACCACAAAAATAAGGAGACAATTGGACATTGTAACACTTTTTCTAATTAGCATATTCAAATAGATAAAGTATTATTCTACATCTGTATTATGCTATGAGAACAATATATCACATAGTAAACAGAGAGATTCCTAGATGGAATTATGTATATGTCTATGCACAATTTCAAGCATTAAAAGGTCATTTCATCTTTAAAAAATTTTTTTTCCAAGAGGTTTTATTATTATTATTTTTGGAGGAGGTACTTGTGATTGAACCTAGGACCTCGTACATGGGAAGCAGGCACTAAACCAGTGAGCTACATCCACTCCCTTAAAATCAAAGTATCTCATGTACTTTTTAAAGTTAGTACCCGAGATTAAACCTGGGGCCTCATACATGGGAGGCAGGAGTTCAACCACTGAACTACATCTGCTCCCGTAAAAAACAGGCCTACCATTGGTCCCCTGAGAGCTAACAGGTGGGATTGTAATGCAACCAATCAGAACAGCAAACAGCTGGAGTCCTGCCTCAACATTAGGAATGGGGAGGAGGAAAGGTCTTAAAAGGCCTAATCCGGGGCCCCATGTGCATGCCTCACCCTGCAGCATGCATGCAATCTATGTCTCGAATTGTGTACTTTTTTCCTGTTTCTTAATAATTTCTTTACTCCCTTGCCTAAAAAAAAGTTCATTTCATATATTTTAATTTTAAGAATATAGACAGAATTTTCCAGAACGATATATAAACTTCACAAATACTGAATTGAGCATGGAAAACTGAGAGTTTTATAGCTCAGTGTCGCTTATACATAACAAAAAAGATTCAGGCAACAAAACTCTATGCATCTTACAGAAGGACATTCAAATTTAAAAACATATATTGAATATATTTATCAAATTTTATTTATATGTATTTATAATCAAGGAAAGCCTTGTTTGTGATCACAAAATATCTGTTAAACCTTCTGCTTAGAGCATTGTAAAAATCTTTCTTATACTGGCAATAGCTGAGGGAGTTTGTAAATGTGTGCCCCACAGTGTAGTAGGTGACTGTGCGATGATTTTTAAGAAATGCTTTACACGCAATGTGACCTAAGAGAGCAAACAAACCAGAAACTGTAAATAAAATTAGAATTGCAAACTGTGGCATGCAGCTGAATAAAGCTTTATTATGGGATTTCAAAAATGCATTTGAAGCACCATTTAAAATGTACTAATATATGACATAATAAGGTATAGCATATTAAGCCCCTGCACGTGCTTATAGCTATGTCCACAGATTCAGAAAAGCAAATATCTGAAGAAAAGTGTCTCAAAATTTGAGGCACATCATTGAAATATTGATGGATCACTTTGGACACTGTGCAGAGGAGTCTGAACGTGTATCTTGTGTAAATAATGAAATAGAACAACCCACTTGTCCATGAACCACCAGCTGCACTATGGGTGATGGTGAGCCCATAGTGCAAAGGGCAACAAATGGCAACATAGTGATCATAAGACATCAGCACAAGGAAGAACAACTCATTAATTCCAAAGAAGATAAAAGGAAAAATTTGAGTGACACATGCCAGAGAGAAATCAATTTATTTTTTGTCAGATAAATTCACAATCATTTTAGGATTAGTAACTGAAATGTAGCATAGAGGTATGAGAGATAAATTGCCTATAAAGAAATACATTGGAGAGTGCAAATGTGGGTCAGTCACAGTGACAGAAACAGAAGATTACCAATTAGTTCTCCCAGACAAATCATTAAAGGGCAGAACTTTCATAACTTTCAGCACCTGGGAGCTAAGAAATACATGAGGAAAAATGATGTGATTAAAGTGAAGTTGCTCATGTCTATTTATATGCTGTGGTCTTCCAGGGAGTCAGTATAAATTGATAAGTTGATATAAAAACCAAAATGGAGAAAATCCACAATATTGACAAATAATATGCAAATATTAGTATTATGGTAAGGCTCCTACCCTAGAAATTAATGTAGAGAATATCAACAAATGTTAGTCTTTTAAAATCAATGAATGCAATACACACACACACGCGCGCGCGCGCGTGTGTGTATGTATTGTTTTATACCACAACTCTGCTGATATTTAATAACTCCACCATTTAGGATATGATAATCTAAATAAAGGAAACTATTTAATATGAGATCAAGATCCAACAATTCCATTTTCATATTTGGAAAACCTAGAATTGAGGAAATATAACTATAAACTTTTAGTATTTGAATTTCATTAATATTTTATTAATATAACATATTTTACATGTTCTCAACCATTCTAATAATAGTAATAACACTGATTTGCTTAAGTTGCTTATGTCCATATGAATTTCTAGTGTTTTGTAAAGTATTTTGTGCAAATTATTTTTCTATAATATCCTTTCAATTATGTGTGGTTATCTATAATATCATCCTTTGACAATGTAGAAAAAATTCTTTATATTTTATTTTTCAAATCATGCATGAACACTTGATAAATAGAAGTTTATTTAATATCTTCCATATCTTCACATTTCATCATTTTCCTCATTCTTTCAAAATTCTCATAATTCACTATGATAAATTTCTATACCTTTTCTCTTTCAAAATGCACGATGATTGCTAAATGTTGGCCATTAAATTTATGGGTATTCTCTGTTTCTTTTTCCTGTAACTTCTGACTACAGTAGATTTACTTGTTATTTTAATTGCTATTTTATGTTAACTGAGTGATTTGTACCTTTGGTATAACCAGATACTTCCCTTGCCCCTCCTTTGTAGCCAGTTTCTGATTTCACCAACTAGCTTTAATTAGTTCTCAAGGAGTTCCCAAACCAGGGCTTCCACTTTCCATACTAACTATTACCAAAAGTAACCCTGCAACATTAATCATCCTGTAAGTGGAATCAAAATAAGCAAAGACAATAGGAAGAAGAAACATTGGATCCTAAAAAGAAGCAAGAGGTCTGAAAAACAGCAGTTTTCACAACACAGCCCAATCCTCAGAAAAAGCAGCCAACTAGCAGTAGACATGTCCCAGATGAGTACTGCCTTACAGCAGACCCTACCACAAATTAGCTTTAAAAATTCTTTACCTTGCAACTGTGGGATAAATAGGTGAGCTTTACCTCCTGTCTCCTTACTTGGCACCATGTAATATATATTTTTCTCTCTTCAAAAGTCTGGTGTTAAAGAATTGGCTTTGTGCACACTGAGCAGTTAGCTCACATTGTTCAGCAACAATTTGGTGACTCCATTGGGATTTGAAGGTCTGTGAGTGTGACTGAAGGGGGCACTGGAGCCCTGGCTAGATGAGTGAGAACAGTAATCATGCTTGAATGGCCAAAAACACTAATTTTCCTAGAGTTTCAATAGCTAGATTTTTCTCGTCTCACTGGTACCCCAATATCATTGGCTTGTTTGAGGTTTCAGCGAGAGAAACAATCCCAAGTCCAGACATTTGACTGGGTAAATAGGTCATCAAGGCATAATTAGGTTTGGATAAGTATTTCCTGGAAGATAACAGTATAGGGAGCTGCAGGGCTCATTCCTCTTCAGAAGCACTTGGTGGATAAACAGAAATTGTCTGTCTCAACTGTTTTGGGGTTTCAGAGTCCAGGGGAGTACTGTGTAGCATCCAAAGAAGAGCAGCATAAAGGGACTGAGAAACAGCAGTAAAAATCTTGTCCTTCGGAAATGATCTGTTCCCCCTTTGTGAGTCTCATGAACTTATTTGACTGGGAAATACTGATGAAACAAGTGCCAAAGTAGAATCTTAACACAAAGCCAATCAACAACAAAATCCTTGATGACAGAGAAACTGATCTTCTGATTAAACTCATTAAGATAACTGGATGCCTAGACATAAGCAAATAATTTTGTCATCCTAAGAAACAGGAAGATATTGCCCAGTTAAAGGAACAAATTACAAAGTAGGAAGAGGCAAAGAATTTGGAACAACTAGTCAAAGGCATACAAATAAACCTCATAAATCAATTCAATGAGATGAAGGAAATTAAGGCTAAAGAGAATAAGATTTTTAGGAAGACAAAGGTTGAGCAAAGAGAAGAATTTGAAAGCATGAAAAGAAAAATAGAACTCATGTGAATTATAGGCAAATAGAGGATATTAAAAAAATACAGTAGAAGCATATACCAGCAGATTTGAACAGGCAGAAGAAAGCATCAGTGAGCTAGAAGACAGGACATTTGAAATTGAATAGAAAAGAGAACAGAGAGAAAAAGAGTGGAAAAAAAATTGAGCAGGGACTCAGGGTCTTGAATGACAGCATGAAGCACAGAATCATATGTGTCATGGGTGACCTAGAAGGAGGAAGGGAAAAGGGGCAGAAAGAATATTTGAGGAAATTTGGCTGAAAATTTCCCATCTGTTATGAAAGATACAAATATACATATCTAAGAAGTACAATGTTCTCCAAATAGAATAAATCCAGTTATATCTACTCCAAGACACATTCTAAACATAATGTCAAATGCCAAAGAAAAGGAGAGCATTCTGAAAGCAGCAAGAAAAAAGCAATTAATTCATCACATATAAAAAATCTGCAATAAGGCTAAGTGTTGATTTCTTCTGGCAATTGTGATTAATGCCACTCTGAACATCAGTGTGCAGATGTCTGTTTGTTTCCCTATTCTCAGTTCACCTGAGTATATATTTTGTAGTGGTAAAGCCAGGTCACATGGAAGATCAAAAAATTACTTCCCTATGAACCAGCAAACAGATTTCACAGTGGTTGTACTATTCTACATTCCCGCCAATAGTGAATAAGCACTTCTTTTTCTTCACCTCGTTCTCCAACACTTGTAGACTTCTGCTTTTTTTTTAATAGTGGCCATTATAGTAGGTGTGAAATGTTATTTCATTGTAGTTTTGATTTACATTTCCCTAATAGCTAGTGATGTTGAACATTTTCTCATGTGTGTTTTCACCATTTGTATTTCCTATTTAGAAAATGTCTCTTCAATTATTTTGCCCATTTTTAATTGGACATTTTTCCTTTTACAGTTGAGTTCTAGGATCTCTTGATATATCATGGATATTAATCCCTTATCAGATGTGTGATTTCATAATGTATTCTACCATTCTGTAGGCTGCTTTTTAAAAAACTAATAGTTTGGCACTTTAATATCGCCTATCAATAATGGATAGAATTGTTAAGAAGAAGATGAATGGGGAAATGCAAGACCCGAGCAAAACTATAAATCAATTAAAAAAAACAGACATCCAAAGAAGAACCCACCAAACAACAGCAGAATAGAGATTCTTCCCAAGTGCACATGGAACACCCTCCAAAATAGAACATATGCTAAGCCACAAAATAAATGGCAATGCATTTAAAAAGATCAAAATCATAAAGACATATTCTCAAACATCAATGGAATGCAATTAGAAATAAACACCAGAAGAAATTAAGGAAATTGTTTTTGTTTATTTTTGTTGTTGTGGTTTTTCCTTTTCTTTTAAGCTGCCTTACTACCTCTTCAAAAAATCCTTTTAGGTGCAAAAGTGTTTAATTTTGAGGAAGTACTCAAAATTATTTTTATTTTCTTTCATTGATCATGCTTTGGTATAAGGTGTGAGAGATGCCAACCTACCACAAGATCTGCAAGATGTTTCTCTTCATTATCTTTTTCAAGTTTCATGTGTCCTGGATTTTATGTTTAGGTCTTTGATCCAATTTTCACAGTGTATAAGCAGTGCAATTAGGGTCTTCTTTCATCCTTTTGGTTATAAATATCTAATTCTTCCACATTGGTCAATGTGTTTATCCTTATGTCCAATACAATGGTGTTTTGATGACCATAGAATTGTTTTACACTTTATTATTTTTTTATTTTTAATACTGTTTTATTTTATAACTTGGTTAAAACTCAATCTGAAATTTGTCTGAATGTGTGCCAATCATCAATTAATTTGTAAAATATCATAAAATCAGGAGAGTCATTATATTAAATAATAAAATATGACATCCATGACATCCAATCACAGAGCATCTTCACTACAAATATTAGGAATTATTCATATATATATAAATATATACTATTTTATTTTTTAAAGATACTTAGATTATATAAATGTTACATTAAAAATATAGGGGGTTCTCATATGCCCTGTTCCCTACCCCTTTCATAGTTTCCCACATTAACAACATCTTTTATTGGTGTGGTACATTTCTTACAATTGATGAACACATTTTGGAGCATTGGCACTAAGCATGGATTATAATTTACACTGTAGTTTACACTATCTCCCACACAATTTTGTAAATTATAACAAGATTTATAATGGCCTGTATCTGTCTTGTAATGTCATTCAGGACAATTCCCAAGTCCTGAAAATGCCCCCATACTACACCTATTTTTCCCTGTTCCTCATACTTTAAAGTAAGGAAGCATGATTCCTCCAACTTCACTCTTCTTTCTTTTATTTGAGACCCCTTTCCCTTCCAGATAAATCTGATAATTGACTTTTCTATTTCTGTAAAGTAGGCTGTTGGAATTTTGTTTAGCATGGCATTGAATCAATAAATCACTTTAAGGAGAATTGATATCTTCATGATCTTTAATTTTCCAAAACATGAACATGGAATGTACTTCCATTTGTAGAGGTTTGCTTTGGTTACTTTTAGCAGTATTTTGTTGTTTTCTGAAAACAGAACCTTTACCACTTTGGCTAAATTAACTCCTAAACATTTGAGTCTTTTGTTGATATTTTAAGTGGAATTTTTTTTCTTGATTTACTCCTGTTCATTACTAGTATAAACACAGTACTGAGGATTGCATTTTGAGCTTTTATCCTGCCAATTTGATAAACTCATTAATTAGCTATAGTAACTTTGCTACAGGTATTTCAGAATTATAAGATCATTTCACCTGTGAATAGTGAGAATTTTGCATAGTCTTCTGATTTGGGTTGCTTTTATTTCTTTTCTTGAGTAAATGCATTAGCTAGAATATCTAGCACAGTGTTGAATAACAGGGGTTACATTGGCCATCCTTGTCTTGTTACTGACCTTAGAGGGAATGCTTTCAATCTTTCCATATTGAGTGCAATGTTGGCTGTAGGTAATTCATGTATGCTCTTTATCATGTTGAGGAACTTCCATTCTATTCCTAAATTTCAGTGTATTTTTATCAAGAAACAATGCTGGATTTTGTCACATGCCTTTTCTGCATCAATCAAGATTGTCATGTGTTTTTTCCTCTTCAGTTTGTTAATGTGATATATTAATTAATTATCTCATGTTAAAACACTGTTACATACCAGGAATAACACACACTTGATAGTTGTGTATAATTCTTTAATATGCTGATGGATTTTATTTGCATGTATTTTGTTTTGAGGTTTTTTTTTAAATCTATGTTCATTAGAGAGCTTGGTCTATAATTTCCTTTACTTATAGAATCTTAAACTGTCTTTGATATTAGAGTGATGTTGGCTTCATAAAATACTGGCTTCATAAAATTTGCCCTTCTCTTCAATTTTGGGAAGAGGTTAAACATGATTGGTATTATTTCTTCTTGAAATGTTTGTTGAATTTACTTGAGATGTGATCTAGTCCCGGACATTTCTTTGTTAGAAGATTTTTGATGACTGATTCAATCTCTTTACTTCTGATTAGTCTGATTAGGTCTTCTATTTCTTGTAGTTTCAATATAGGTATTTTTGTGCATTTCTATGAAATTGTCCATTTCCTCTTGTTTGCCCAATTTGTTGACATACAGCTTCTCATAAAATCCTCTTAGAATCCTTTTTATTTCTGTAGTGTCAGTCATAATGTACCCTCTTTTATACCAAATTATATTTATTTGCATCTTCTCCCTTTTTTTGTTAATTAATCTTGCTAAGGGTTTGCTCATTTTACTGATCTCAGAAATCCAACTGTTTGTTTTGTTGATTTTGTTCATTATGGCTCAGACAAAGGAACAAATCAAAGCTTCGGATGAGACACAGAATTTGAAACAACTAATCAGTGATTCCCATATATTAACACCTAATTCAAACAACTCTCCTAAATCAAATCAAGAGTTGTAGGACAGCATGACTACAGAGATAAAGACATTAAGGAGACACTGGGTGACAATGAAAACCTGAATAGATAAATAAAAGAGCTTATGGGAATGACATACACAACATGTGAGATTACAAATACCTTAGAGACACACAACAGCATATTTGAATTCATAGCAGAGTGAATCAGTGATGTAGAAGATAGAACAGCAGAAACTGAAAAGAGTAGAAGAGAGAGAGAAGAATGGAAAACAAGACCAGTGACTATTGGAGCAGAATGATAGCATGAGGCACAGCAACATATGTGTCATGGAGTTCCAGAAAGAGAAGAGAAAGGAAAAGGTACAGAAAGAGTATTACAGGAAATAATGGCTGAACATTTCCCAACTTTCATGAAAAATATGACCATAAATGTCCAAGAAGCACAGTGTACTTCAATAAGAATAAATCCATATAGACATTTTCCAAGACTCATCCTATTCAAAATGTCAAATGCCAAAGATAAAGAGAAAATTCTGAAAGCAGCAATGGAGAAGTGAAACATCACATACAAGGGATGTCCAGT
The DNA here is from genome assembly GCA_029593785.1 of Cabassous unicinctus. Classification (NCBI taxonomy): domain Eukaryota; kingdom Metazoa; phylum Chordata; class Mammalia; order Cingulata; family Chlamyphoridae; genus Cabassous; species Cabassous unicinctus. The sequence continues at coordinate 24,420 of JAQZBX010021691.1, forward strand.
AAGACTTAGTATGGATTTCTCTCAGAATACATGGAGGCAAGAAGGCAGTGGTATAATATAATTAAGATACTGAAATAGAAAAACTGCCAGCCAACAATTTTTTACCTGTCAAAATTGTCCTTAAAATATGAAGATGAGTTTAAAATAGTCACAGATAAACAGAAACCGAGAGAGTTCTTAAAAAAGAATGCAGCTCTGCAGAAAACATTAAAGGTAGTTCTGCACCCTGAAAGGAAAAGACAAAAAAGAGAGGCTTTAAGGATAGTGTAGAAGTGAAGAATATTAGAAAGAGTAATCAAAAGGGTAAAAAGAGAGACATAAATTAGATATGACATATGAAAGAAAAAGGATAAAATACTCAAAGTAAATAATAACTTTACAGTAAAAATGTTGAATATTAGTGGATTAAACTCCTCAATCTGGCACCAAGGGATTATTACCAGGTTCCAACTAGTGATGCATCTGGAAAAATACCTCGATCCAAAGGGGGAAATATTAAATGCAAATGAGTTTTTATGGCTAAGAAATTTCAAAGAGAGTCAGGAGGTCATTCCAGGGTTATGTTTTTACAAGTCTCAGCAGTATCTCCTTGACTGTCACAGCAAACAATGCCTCCAATAACAGGTCCCCTGAGGACTCTAGAGACATCCAGAAACTATAAGCAGGACAGACAGCTCAGGAATTTGGCACCCTGTCATTGGACCTTACTTTGGAATTTATGCTCCCCAGCAGAACAAAGGGAGAATCATTTATAGGTTCTATACATATGGCTAATCTGTCATTTTTATTTGATCTTATAATTCACACTTTAATTGTTAAATATATGTCCCACAGACTAAAATCTTCAGTCAGTTCATGTGCCTTGTTGAGCCCAGAATCTCAGCAGAGTTGCAACACCTGCTCTCCAGTTTGTTTGACTCAACCAGGATAACTAGCAATGGGAAGATATTGGACAATGCCCATCCAAAGGAACAGAGAGTTTCTGCAACTGCAAGCAAGACAGTCCCATCCATCTACCCCATGGGATCTAAGCTCCCTCTTAATTAGAAACAGAGTAGGCATCAATACCCCAAAATCCTCAAGACTGGGGAAGGAACTTGAACTAAAGTAGACTTATTATTCTAGCAATGGAAGAACTTGTATTATTGATATAAAAGTAGTGGTTTTCAGACATTATGAGGGGAAGGAGAGGGAAGAATAAGCATTTTTGGGACATTGAAAGTGTTCTGCATGGCATTGCAATGACAGATACAGACCGTTGTACATTTTGTGAAAACGTATAGAATTGTGCAGGGCAAAGCGTAAACTATAATGTAAACTATAATCTATGGTTAGTACCAATGCTTCAATAGCTGTTCATCAATTGTAACTTATGTACCACACAAATGAATGATGTTAATGTGGGAAAGTGTGGAAGGTGTGTGGGGGGGTGGGGTATATGGAATCCCCTATAATTTTGATGTAACATTTTTGTAATCTAAAACTTCTTTTAAAAAATTTTAAAAAGAAACATGAATGGGCCAAACAAAAAAGACATAGATTGGCAGAATGGATAAAAAGGTATCATTTATCTGTATGCTGTCTAAAATATTTATGTTAGACCCAAGGATATAAATAGGGTGATAGTGAAATGTTGGAAGGAGATATTCCATGCAAAAAGTAACCAAAAAATTGCAGGGGTAGGTATACTAATAATACCAATGGACTTTAAATGCAAATATATTAATATAGGCAAAAGCCATTACTTATTTTAAAAAGTGACAATCAACCAAGAAAAAATATAAAGTATAAAAATCTACGCACATAACCAGGGTGCCCAAAAATACATGCGGTAAACATAGGCAAAATTGAAGGGAGAAATAGATAACTCTACCATAATAATCAGAGACTTCAACATACCAGTCACATCAATAGATAGAATATCTAGTCAGAGGATCAATAAGGAAACAGAGAACCTGAATAATAGAATAAATGAACTAGACCTAACAGACATATACAGAACATCACACCCCAAAACAGCATGATAAAGATTCTTCTCAAGTATTCATGAATCATTCTCAAGGGTAGACCACATATTGGGTCACAATACATATTCAATAAATTTTAAAAGATTGAAATTATATGAAGCCCTCTTCCTTACTATAATGCAATGAAACTGGAAAGCAATAAGATGTGGAGAACTGGATAATTCACAAATATATGGAATTTAGCCAAAAGACTCTGCAGCAATCAGTAGCTCAAAGATGAAATTGAAAAAAATTCACTAAATATCTCCAGACAAATTAAAACAAGAATACAACATAAAAAGAAAAAAAACATATGGACTGCAGTAAACGCAGAGCTGAGATGGAAATTATATCCTTAAATGTCTATATTAAATGGGAAGAAAGAGCTAAAATCAAAGATTAAGTTCACATCTGGAGGAAATGGATTAAGAACAGCAAACTAACCCCAATGCAAGAAGAAAGAAGAAATAAAGATTAGAGGAAACAAATTAAATTGAGGAGAAAAAAGTGACAGAGAATTAACAAAAGGAAAAGATGGATCTTTGAGATGATCAGTCAAATGACAAACCTTCAGCAAGACTGACAATGAAAAAAGAGAGAAATTATGCAAATAAATACAATTAGAAATATGAGGGGGCATTATTACTGACCACACACATATTAAAAGGATCATATTATGATACTATGGAAAATTGTATGCCATCAAATTTGATAAACAATATAAAATGGACAATTTCTTACACAAGAACAACCTACACTAATTCTAGAAGAAATAGAAGACCACAACAAACCAATCAGAAGTAAAGTGAGGGAAGCAATTGTCAATAACCTTCCCGAAAAGCAAAAGAAAAAGGAAAAGACCAGGACCAGATGACTTGGCAGGTGAATTCTACCAAGAATTCCAAGAAGAATTAATACAATCCTGCTTAACTAATTCCAAAAATTTGAAGCAAAGGGAACACTTCCCAACTCATTCTATGAAGCCCATATCTTCTTAATACAAAAGCCAGATAAAGATATTACAATAAAAGAAAATTACAGACCATATGTCTAAAATGAATTCAAATGCAAAACTCCTGAGCAAAGTACATGCAAATAGAATCCAACAGCACAAAAAGTTACACCCTCTGATCAAGTGGCTTTTATCGCAAGCATACAATGGTGGCTCCACACAGGAAAATTGATTAATGTAATACACAACATTAAGAAAATGAAAGGGAAAAACCGCATGATCATCTTGATTCATACAATAAAGGCATTTAATAAAACCCAGCATCTTTTCTTCATAAAAACATGTGGAAAGATAGGAATAGTAGGCAACATGATAAAGGGCATGTATGAAAAACTCTCAGTCAGCATTGTACTAGGTGAAATTTTGAAAGTTCATTTTCTGTGATGAGAACAAGAAAAGGATGCACTGTTACCCCTGTTATTCAAATGGATAAGCAATCTCTGGTATATACATTCAATGGAATATTACTCAACTGTAAGAAGGAATGCAGTATTAACACTTGGGATAAGATGGGTGAACCTGGAAGCAAGCCAGGCACTGAAGGACAAATATTACATGACCTCACTGATAGGAATTTACCAAATTGAGCAGACTCATAGTGTGAGATTCTGGAAGATAGGTTTACAGGAGACAGAAAAGGAGTAGAGAGTTGTGAGCCTATGTCCATATGGGCAAAATCTCTGATAATGTGAAATGGTGTAGTTGTGCAATGGATGGACATGACAGTGGTACAGTGATGCTATTTGGTTAGATGGTGCTGGCCTGTATGGGATAGTATGGGGTGGTTGCACTGTCCATGGAAATGGAGGGAGGGTTGGGACAGAGAGCAGATGAACTCTGGGGATTTGTGGAGATGTGGTTGAAATGACAATGTTGGTTATGTTTTTTGGCAAATATGGCAGGGGAGGGTTACTGGTTTAGGGTATTGGATGTAGGGGGTATGTGGGACAGGACACAGATGGGGCAGGATTCCAGGGAGTATGTAAGTGTTCATCCTGTCATAGTGTGTTGCATCAGTGGATGGAGACCCACGCAATGAATGGGATGGTGTTGAATTCCCAGTGGTATGACACAGTTAAGGTGCTGAAACAAACAAACAAAAAACTGCCAGCTAAGTATTCTGTATCCAGCAAAATTGTCAATTAAAAATTAGGGAGAATTCAAAATATTCTCAGATAAATAGAAGTTGATAGAACTTGTCAACAAGAATCTTGGCCTTAAAGAATTACTAAAGGGAGTTCTCCATATTAAAAGGAAAAAACAGGAGAGAGAAGGTTGGTGGAGAGTGTAGAAATGAAGATAATTAGTAAGAATAGCTAAAAGGGTAAAAATAAAAATAAAATATGACATATATAAGCCTAAAGAAAAAATGGCTAAAGTAAATACTGCAATTACATTAATAATATTGAGTGTTAATGGATTAAATTCTCCATTAAAAAGGCACAAATTGGCGTAATGGATAAGGAAATATGACCCATCTATATGCTGTCTACAAGAAACTCAATTTAGACACAGAGACACAACCAGTTTGCAAGCGAAAGGTAAGAAAGGTTGATTTTCTATGAAAACAGTAACCTTAAAAGGGCAAGAGTAGTTAATTTAATATCAGACAAAATAGACATTTAATACAAAAACAGTTGATTCCTGGATTTGTGAATCTTGACTCTGGGAAAAACAGCACAATATATTGAATACCAATTTGGAGCATATATGGACTCCTGGATAACTTTTTTCCTGCACTGCAAGTTATTGCCACTTAGCTAGTGCTGTAACTGAGCCTTCAAAAGGCCATTCCATTATTCTGTCAAACCAGATGATTTGAAATGATGGGAAAGACAAGTGAATTCAAGGATCATTGGATCTTTGCCACACTCTAGTTTCCTTGAAGTGAATTCCTTCATCAGAAGTAATGATGTGGTGAATACCATGAAAGTCAATGAGGCGCAATGTAAGCCAAAAGATGGTAGTTTTGGCAGAAGCGTTGTATGAAGGGAAGAAAATTCTGTATGCATATTGTCTATTCCAGTAAGAAAAATCACTGCTTCTTACATGATGTATGCGGTCTAATGTAATCACCTTGCAACTAATTGGTCTCTCAGCAGTGCCTCTAGCCTTGTGAGCTTTGGTGAGAGAAAATCCATGTTGGTGAGTCTGTACATAATCTCCATGTACATGTTCCCATTAGACAATGAAAGGAGTAGCTGTGGAAACAGGCTGACTGGTATGCACAGAATGGATCATCTTGTCCACTTGCTTATTAAAACCTTCCTTTGCTGACATCATACTTTGGTGAGAATTCACATAGGACACAAATATATTCATGTTTTTTCTCATTCAGGAAGGCCTATCCTCATAACTCTTCCACAGGCCTCCTTGTCACTACTTTTCCTGCAAAGATCTTTCTGAGTCCATTCCCATGTAAACCATTAGACTCAGCCGTGGGTCAATAATCACATGTATTACCTTCCATGCAAAATGATCATCTAGGTATTTACAGGGACGATTTTCTTTCACCACTCTCCCACAGGGATATCCCAAAAAGAGGCTATAGTGCTAGAGCTGTCCACTTTGGGGTATTACACACATAAAATGCAGAACCATATGAATTGCATATAGACCAATTAGTCAGTTTGAAAGGGGATGTTAGGGTAATCACCAACACTGCATTCTTCAAGTCCTTGACAATGGCACTAATCTACAAATTTCCTCCAGGAATGTGGTCTTGCTTTTGATCTCACAGATTTTAGAATGAATCATGAATCAGGAGCATCCTATTCAGAAAGTAGAAGGATTTCCACTGGGGATAAAAGGAGAACCACTTATAAGGTGAACATGGAAGCAAGTGAGGAAATGTTCTGTTAAGCTGATATTAAGTTTCTATTTATCATAAAGTTTTCTCAGAAAGTGGGGAAAAGATATACATTGATTAGTATGGTGTGCTTGTGCACTCTGATAAGATATCTCTATTGGTCTGAAACTAGTTTATCACAGAATGTTTCTTATTAACAACCCTGTAGGGTGAGTTCCATTTTCTCCTAAAGCCCCTGTAGGTCAGTTGTGTGTGTATATTTATGTTTGTTTGTTTTCTGGGGAAAGTCCTTCTCAGAAAGCGGTTCCCTCCAGGTAATCTCCAATATAAGAGACCATTTTCTTTTACAAACACTAATTTCCTAGAGAAAGCAGCTCTAGAGGCTTCCTTTGGCCTTTTCTACCATCATAGCCATAACTCTAAAGATCAGGGAACCAATGTGACGAGTACCCATTTTTTTGCATGTCTATTCCTATAATTAATTCTGGTAGTAGGGAAATAACCATGAATGAATTGAAGAACCCACTGGAAACACTCTAAAATGGACCCAAGTTAAAATTCAATTGTACCTCTTAATTTCTTAAGGCCTTATTCTGATTGGTAGAACACAGTAATGCTTTATGTCTCCTGGAACTATTGATATTTGAGACACAGTGTCCAGTAATCCATAAAAGTCTGATTATTTCCTTTTGCCCAACACAGTCACCCTGTAAAAAGCCATTGGTTTTTTTTGGGGGGAGGCTTGTAGTAAGATTAAATAGATTAATTTTTGGCAGTGTACCAGGGTCCTCCTCTAGGGAACCTCCGTTTATTCCTGGGGTTCAGGATCTATAAACTCTCAGTCCTGTCTATGGATTAACAGACCATGACTGTAAATTTTGTTGATGCAAAATAGACTTATGTTAAATGGATACTGAACTTCTCTAGTTATTCAGATCAAGTGAATATATTATAGACTCCCATCTTTTTTTTTCCTAGGGAAACTATGATCATATAGTCAATACCACAGGTCCCTCAGAGTAAGATTATTGTGATTATTTCTTTGATTCTGGTGTTCATTATTTTAACCATGCTCACTTTGGAAATAGTGTACCTCCACTTATTTCCTGTTATGCTGGGATCCAATTACCTCCATTGCATTTGAGGATCCCAGTTCAGGGGTGCAGTTCCCATCATAATTTATGACATATGTATGAGAGACAAAAGAGCTCTTCAAGGATGTCAAGAATTCCTTCACAATTTTATTTTTCATGGTATCTGTGAATTGTGTGTTTTCTGGATCCTACCACAGTGATTGAACAGGTTGTACATTATAAAACCACTCTAACATACCAATATTTCTAAGCTTTCTGATAGCTTCATCTAAAGTATACCTAGGTGGTATTAGCATTTCAACTTCAGTGAAGGTAAGCCATCATTTGGTTCATGTTTTGACCATCAACCAATGAAACTGCTAGAGTCTTCTCTAAGCCTTACAACATTGTGTACAAAATCTATGCTTAGTGGGTCCACATCTTCCAAAATTATGTTCCTTTCACCATTATCCCAAATCTTAACTTGCACATGTCCCCAGATTTCTTTGTGTATAAACTGGTAAAATCACACAGTTTTTTTGGAATGGAGTGCACCACTCATTGGTCACACTTTGTACCTCTCACTCTTAAGGGTCTCCTGGGTCTGCAGTCTATTTTTATCTCTATGGCAAAGAGAGATAGTGGTGGTGGGTCTAAAGAAAATCAGCAGTGTGTTACAAGGCAACAACATCAGGCTAGACTATTAGAGATTTCTCAGGAAGAGCAAGGTTAATCTCCTCAAGCAGAAGTGGAAAGGGTTCTTCTCCTGGCAAAAAAAAAAAAAA
>JAQZBX010021692.1:0-32090 GCA_029593785.1 Cabassous unicinctus
AGTGGGTTCCTTGATCATAGCAATGCTGTGTGGAATACCATGGTGGTGAATAAGGCATACTGTAAGTCCATAGATAGTAGTTTTGGCAGAAGCATTACACGCAGGGAAGGCAAATCCATATCGGAAGTATGTGTCTATTCTAGTTAGAACAAATCATTGCCCCTTCCATGATGGAAGTGGTCCAATGTAATCAACCTGCCACCAGGTAGCAGGTTGATCACCTTGGGGAATGGTGCCACATAGAGGGCTGAGTGTGGATCCCTGCTGCTGGCAGATTGGGCACTCAGCAGTGGCTGTAGCCAAGTCGGCCTTGGTGAGGGGAAGTCCATGTTGCTGAGCCCATGCATAACTTCCATCACTACCACCATGGTCACTTTCCATGAACCCAATGGGCAATGGCAGGAGTGGCTGGGGAAAGAGCCTGACTGGTATCCACAGAATAGGTCATCTTATCCACTTGATTATTAAAATCTTTCTCTGCTGAAAATTCACATGGGACACAAATATCTTCATGTTTTTTGCCCATTCAGTAAGGTCTATCCACATAACTTTTACCCAGACCTCTTTCTCACCAATTTTCCTATCACATTCCTTCCAAGACCATGACCATCCAGCCAAACCATTGGCGACAGTCCATGAATCAGTGTACAAACACACTTCCTGCCATTTCTCCTTTCAAGCAAAATGAACAACCAGATGCACTGCTTGAAATACTGCCTAATGGGAGGACGTGCCCTCACCACTGTCTTCCAGGGATGTCCAAGAAAGCTGTCCACTTTCAGGTGGTACCTGCATATTCTGCAGAACCTTCTGTAAGCCAAGCCTGAGTTTTCTCTTCCTCAGTCAACTTATTGTAAGGATCTTCCCAAGAGGCCATATCTGTGGGCTGGGAAAGAGAACATTATATGGCAGTAGTGGTGGCCATGGGCTTTTAGGCCACTTCCTCATGTAACTTACCTGTGCTTTCAGGATCTGCTAAGTCCTATCGTGTACATACCACTTCCATTTTATGATGGAGTGCTGCTGTGCATTCCCAACTTTATGGTTTTGTCGGTCAAAACACCCAGCTCATGATAAACAACCAGATTTCATGGTCACTTGGTGGCGCATGGTTAAGCCCACTAGAAGGCCAAAAGATGTTTATTAAAAGGAAAATAGTTATCTGCAGAGATGACAGGGCTTTGCTCCAAAATCCTAAGGATCTGTGTTGTGATTTTCCTGTAGAGGCCTGCCGAAGTCTCCAGATGGCATCTGTATTTGTCACTGACACTTCCAGCACCACTGTATCTGCTGGATCATATGGCCCAAGTGGCAGTGCAGCTTGCACAGCAGCCTGGACCTGTCATAAAGTCTCTTCTTGTTCTGGTTCCCCACTTAAAACTAGAAGCCTTTTGGGTCACTCAGTAAATGGGCTGGAGTAGCAGGCCCAAATGAAGACTATATTGTCTCCCAAATCCAAAGAAGCCAACTAGGCATTGTGCCTCTTTTTTGGTCATGAGAGAGGAGCAGATGTATTAGCTTATCTTTCACTTTAGAAGTGATATCTCAACATGGCCCATGCCTCTGAACACCTAGAAATTTCATCAAGGTGAAAGGAGCCTGTATTTTTGTTGGATTTTCTCACATCCTCTGACACTCAAAGGCCTCTTCATTAAGTGTAGAGTAGTTGCTACTTCTTGCTCACTAGGTCCAATCAACAAGATATCACCAATATAATGGACCAGTGTGACATCTTGTGGGCGGGAGAGTTTATCAAGCTCTCTGCAGACAATATAATGACACAGGGCTGGAGAGTTGATATACCCCTGAGGTAGGTCCATGAAGGAATATTGCTGGCCTTGCCAGCTGAAAGCAAACTGTTTCTGGTGGTCTTACTAACAGCAATTGAGAAAAAAGCATTTTCCAGATCAAGAGCTGCATACCAGGTACCAGGGGATTGATTTGCTCAAGCAATGATACCACACCTGGAACAGCAGCTGCAATTGGAGTCACCACCTGGTTAAGTTTATGATAATCCACTGCTATCCTCCAAGATCCACTTGTTTTCTGCACAGGCCAAATAGGAGAGCTGAATGGGGATGTGGTGGGAATTATCACCCCTCCATCCAAGTCTTTGATGGTGGCACTGATCTTGGCAGTCCCTCCAGGAATCCAATACTGCTTTTGATTTACTATTTTTCTATATAGGGGCAGGTCTATTGGCTTCCACTTGGACTTTCCTATCATAATAGTTCTCACTCCACATGTCAGGGAGTCAATGTGTGGATTCTGCCCATTGCTAAGCATGTCTATTCCAATTATGCAATCTGGAACTGGGAAAATAACCCACAGACTGTATCTAGGTACCCACTGGACCCACTGTGAGACAGACTTGACCTAAAACTACATTGATCACCTGACCTCCATAAGCCCCTACTCTAACTGGTGGACCACAGTGATGTTTTAGGTCTCCTGGAATTAATGTCACTTCTGAGCCAGTGTCTAATAATCCCCCAAATGTCTGATCATTTCCTTTTCCACAATGTATGGTTACCCTGGTAAAAGGCCACAGGTTTCTTTGGGAAAGACTGAGAGGAAGATTAACAGTATAAATTTTTATTTTTGGCAGTATAACAGGGTCCTTCCCCAAGGGCGCTGGACTTCCCCTCATTCAGGGGGCTCTGGGTCTGTAAACTGTCTCAAATTTGGGAATTGATTAAGGTGCCATGACTCTCTGTTTATGTAATTCAAGTTTGAATTTTGTTGACTAGACCTAGAACTCTTCTGTTTATACAGATCAAGTAGAAATTTAGTAGCCTGCCCACCTATTTTACTTCTAGGCATCCCATGATCTATTAGCCAACACCATAGGGCTCTGCAACTCAGACTATTTTGGTTGCTGTTTTCAGTCGATTGTTCATTGTGGTTGTCAGGCCTATCTTGCCATTTGGCTTCTGCCAACCTGGGATCTTATCATCTCCACTGTGTTTAAGGATCAGTAACAGCAGTTCCTACTGTAATATCTGACCTACAGAGAAGACCAACCATAGAGCTCTTCAGGGATGTTAGTTTCACAAATTTATTCCTCACTGTCCTGGTGAAAGGCATGTCTTCTGGACATTCCTGGGGTGGGTGGGTAATTCTTAAATGGTAAATCCATTCTAGCATTCCAATCTTTCTAAGCCTTTGGGTCCCCTCATCTACAGTAAACCAGGGTAAAATCAGGCATCTTGACCTCAGGCATTGTAGGCCATTTTGTGATCCATGTTCCAGTTAGCCACCCGAACAAACTTTTAGAGCCCTTTCTAACCCTTTGAGCTACAACATTGAATATAAAATCTCTGGTCAGTGAGCCCATATCAATAAATTCAGCCTGAACCAACTTTATATTCCTTCCACCATTATCCCATACTCTTAATATACATTCCCACACATATTCCCCTGATTTCTGTCTATACACATTGGAAAAGAAAACCCACACAGTTATTTCAGAGTATAGTGTACTTCCTCATGGGTCACATTTTGTACCTCACCTTTGGGGGTTTATTGTGAGAAAAGAAGGGTGGTGGTGGTGGTGTAACAAGAGGATTAGAAGTGTCTTGCAAACCAGTTACCTCAGGGCATTCCATTACAGTTTCAGCTGATGAGCCAAGATTAAGCTCTTAAGGTGGAAGTTGGATGCTGCAAAGTCTCAGCAGAATTTAGGATTTCAGTGTTCCCACTGCCATCATCATCAGCCCATATGTTTCCATCCCAATCCTCAGGATTCCACTCCTTTTCTAATTTAATGCCCTCACTTTAACAGCAGACACCCTGCAAGGTTGAGATTTTAGTCCCCATTGTAACTCTGGTACTCATGCAATGAGACTCTAGGTCTGGTTTTCATAGAACTAAAATCTGTGGCTGCGTGAAACAAGATTTTCTTTCAGGGTACACATAGAAATTTTCACATCATTCATGTGGTGCTTAAGGTGCAAATTTGAAGCCTTCAGTTCATTGCTTTCTTTTATAACTGTATTCACTGCATTTAGGAAAAACCAGCCAACATCATTGTACCTTTTCATTCCATATAACTCTAAGGTGTCAAAAACACTCTCACCCAGAACCTCACCTCTTATAAGCATGGAAGTAGCCATATATATTATATATAATAGACATATTTTGCATATCTCTATTGCCAACTCATGCTATGGATTATCTGTAGCCTCTTGATTATTGGAAAGAAAATAACTAGTGCCTTTGAATCTAATCAGAGTAGAAAGCCAGTTGCAAAAACCCCAGAACCAATTCAGAAATCCCATTTTTAATATTCTGTTTCTCAAGAACCACTCCCAGTTCTAGGAAACAGAACAGACAGGAGATATCTGCAAATATTATTGAAATTTTATGAGATTGTCTCACATGACCATGGGGATGCATGAGCCCAAAGTCTGTAGGACAGACTGCAAGCCAGGAACTCCAGTGAAGATCTTCAGTGAGTTCCCCAGGAGAAGCTGGCTGTTTGAGTAGAAATGGGAAATCTTCCTACTGACTGCTGAAATCACTTCTCCTTTCAAGGCCTTCAACTGATTGGATGATATGTCTCTCATTATTGAAGGCAATCTCCTTAGTCAATTGTAGATGTAATTAGCCAGAGATGCAATCAACTCACTGATGATTTAAGTCCATGAAATATCCTCACAATACAATTTGGCCAGTGCTTTCTTGACCAAACAACTGGGCAACATTACCTGCCCAAGCTGACACATGAAGAGCCTAACATTCACACAGTAAGAAAAAAGCCAGGTCCCTGTCAGCTCCATTGTCCTCTCATTCTGCTCATGTATTCTGGGCAAACTCATCTATTCCCACCACATCAGTTGTCATTGTCACTCTGACGGTTGAAGAACCTTCTCATGGAGGCTTCCAGTGCCCTCTGAATCTTAATGATCTCCTTTCATTTCCCCCAGTCTCACCACCTGCATTATTTTCTTCATGGACCTCATCACCGTCCAATGGTTTCCTATTTATTTAATTCTCTTTTGCTCATCTCTCCCTATTTGAGTGTAAACGCCAAGAGAATAGGAACCTTGTTATCTCTCCCCCTGCCACTCTTCAATGCCTAAATTGGGTACGATATGGTGGGTGTTCAAAAATATTTTTGACTGAATGGCTACAGGTAATATACGAGGTCCCTCTCTGTTATGGAGCTCCAGATTGATATATTAGACTGACTATGAATTTCACTAATCATCTCTTCCACTATCATATTAAACTCAAAGTTCACAAAATGAAACTCATTACCCAGCCCTGCATTCAACAAATCTTTCCATTGTCCCCATCATTAATGTCAGCATTGTCACCGGGATTAAGGGCCACTCTAATCAACGACCCTTCTTCTTTGAACAAAGCACCCTTTACATACACAGCCCACAGTATTCACTACCTTTCTGAATATTTAAAACTCTTGGAATCAGTTCAAGCCATTGCACACTCAATTGGATACACCCTTAATGTTCTTAAAGTGTTTGTTTTGTGTAAGCCTTAAGAAATGGTGATTTTCTTATCACCTTCCATTCAAGTTCCATGTAAAGCTGTCTTTGGTTCTTGATTATTTCCCACTTTATAAAGCCTATTCACTGATGGAGAGATCAAATAATGAAGTATGCATCCCCTCTTCTCTGAGAACAGTCTCTCCAAGGTCACCACAGATGTCTCAACTGCCAAGTGGAGTGGGCTCACTGAAACATTTGACAATGCTTAGCCTTAGAATTTTTCCTTTCTTTGAATGATAACACCCCCTTTTCTGTCTCTTTTCCCTCTTTTGGGCTAATGCTGACCATTCCCATGCAGTGTTTATTCCCTTTCCTTTGTTTCCATCAGTGATGGTTAGGCATCCCCAGTCCTCTCTGATCCTGATGACCTTGATGCTCTCCACCAGGCCCATACCATCAGCTAGGTACAAGATAGCATTGTCGTAGAGAGGAGCCAGTTTGCCTTGGGGACATTTATATCTTTATGTTTCTCTCCCATAGAGCAAAGTGCCCTCCCATATACTCTCATAGCACTCAGCGTTTATCTCTAACAGATAAGCCATGTGTTTAGTCACTTGCCTCCCACACTGGCCTGTGAAAACCTTAAATGGAGAGATACTCAGCCTTTTATTTCAACCTATTTCTAAGTGGAGAAAATAACTATCCACATAAAGTCCAATTGTCCTTACTTACATCTCTATCTATACTGATATTTCCATCTATTTTTAGTTTCAGATGTGTCAGCAAAGGCAAGAATAGAATTTTTATATATACAAATATTCTCTACCCTCATACCTTGCCTTAAAGCAAAGTACAAAGGAACTTCCCATGGCCCAAAGGCAGCATTTGCCACTCACCTATCTCCTGTTCTCTTCTAAGCTCCTATAGCTCTTAACAGCAGTGGCTGCACCATGAACCTGCTGTCCCTTATGCTGTATCTGGGCCCCTGCTGTTATTCTTTGCGCTTCCTTCTCTGGCTAGTGACCTGAGCTTTACACTCTTTTTTTTCTTACACACCCTCACACTCAATCTGAATTTCATTCCTTTAGATACATGTTCTCAGTTTATACTCTATTTTGAGGGACGATTAATAATGGCATCCAAGGTTATATCACATTTGACCTAGCAGTGTGCCTTCCTTTAGTTGACTTTTTTTTTTTTAAAGATTTATTTATTTATTTACTTTTTATCCACTTTAACTCCCCACCCCACCCCCATTTTTGCTGTTTTTGTGTCCATTCATTGGGCAATTCTCTGTGTCTGTTTCCTGCCCTCTCCTCTCATCCTTCTCCTCCTGTCTTCACTGGGATTAGATTCTGGAAACATCCAATGTGGGAGAGAAACATTCTGCCATCTCAGTTCCTGTTTTTTCAGCGTGTCTCGTCTTGGCTCTCCCTTGTGTCTCTCTCCTGATATGTCATCATCTTGCTGTGTGGTTTGGTGGGGCCTGGGGGCTCACCTGCTTGCGGGGCTTGGGGGCTCACCCGCTCGTGGGGCCTGACGGCACGCCTGCACACCTTCTATATTTTTCTTTATTTTACCGGGAGGTCCTGGAGGTCGAACCCAGGTCCCTCCATATGGGAGACAGATCCCCAACCATTTGAGCCACATCTGCCCCCTTTAGTTGATTTCTGAAGTCCAAAGAATGGTACCCAAAACTCAAGTCTCTGCACACTTGTGCCTAAACCAGCTTCTCAGTAATTCTTTCATTGAGTCAGTCAATCATTGATTCAGTCATCCTTTAAGCCTTCCAATTCTGTGAATTCTTCATGGAAATACTGGGAAAATGGAGGTGAATAGTTTAGAAAAAATTGCACCCTCAAGGATTCTCAGTCTTAAAGAGCAGGCAGACATGCAAATGGACATGACTGTGTCCTAAGATAAGACCTATTAGGAGCTTATACATGGGTCATGGGGCCTTCTTATAAAACACAAAGCAAATTGTTTCACAGTACATTCTTTACATGTATGTCCTCAGGGTAACCTGGCTTCTCTTTATGATACTAGTATTTTGCAAAATTCCCAATCCATTAGGGACAATGCGTATTTACTGAATTAATGAATGAGTGAATGCATGAAGGTGGAATGGCTGGCCCGCATTAGGCTTGGGGAGCAAATCTATGGGCAGGTTCTGGTTTCCTGGATTCCTCTTGGCCCCTGTGCAGCAAGATCCTGGAACTTTGGGGCTGGGAGTGTCGGGAGAGTCATCCTCATGCAGATAGTAAAACTGACTGCTTTGCATACACAGGCTGTGCCTCACAACCCGGGAGGATACTGGGCCCAGGATAAAAGGGCCCCAGTCCTGGGCTCCTCATCCTCAGTCTTCGAGTGACAGCAATTGCTTCCTCCAGTGAGCCAGGTGAGTGCATGGTGAAGAAGGCCTCTAGGGGGAGGGGAACGCATGGAAGGAGGCCAGAGGATGGAGCAAGCAACTGAGGTAGGGTGTGTTAGTGATGCTGTGACCTATGATATTGCATCTCAGTATCATCGCCTTCTTCTTCCTTGGATGGAATATGTTGGATTTTGGAGATGCCATATCTGCATCTGACAGCCTTGAGAGAAGGGATCAGAAAATGGGTGGATTATCTTGTTTCCTTTGGGACAAGAAGTTTATGTAGGGTTGAGTTTAGTGTCTGTGTAGGGATATGGTCAGCACCTTGAACTGGATGCAAGGGAAAGTGAGGAGGGACAGCATTTATCAAGCTATATTTTCCTTGGCATCACCTTCTATAGACTTTTGCAGATCTTGGTTCATTAACCAGTTTGTTGTAGGGTATAGGTTTCTATGAAACGCTCATGAAAGAAGATAATGAAAATGAACCCTGTGAGACTGTGCACTGATTTCTTTTTTGTTTCCTTTAGGTTGAGCGAAATTTCCCGAGATGTCCTACCAGCAGAATCAGCAGCAGTGCCAGCCGCCTCTCAAGTACATTCCTAAGTACACCCCAAAGTGCATTCCAAAGATTCCCCAAAAATGTTTTCCAAAGTACCCACCCCAGTGCCCAGCCCCATGCCCCCCTCCAGTCTCTTCCTGCTGTGGCCCCAGCTCTGGGGGCTGCTGCAGCTCTGGGTGCTGCTGTAGCTCTGGGGGCTGCGGCTCGAGCCACCACAGGCACCATCTCTTCCACCGGCATCGGCACCAGGGCCCCGACTGCTGTGCGCCCTCAAGGGGCTCCGGCTGCTGCCACGGCTGTGGGGGCTGCTGCTGACCTGGGTCCTGTCCCCAAGAAACCATGGACCTGCCCTTCTGAACTTTCCCTTCACCTCACATCTTTTCTTCCGCTTCTTTTACAAAATGTTGAAATGAGCGCTCCTCTGTGTTCCGCATGACCTCTCAGTCTCTCTAACCCCGTGTACCTGTGTGAAGCCCCTCAGACCCCAAATCCCACCTTGGGAAAAATTAAAGTTTCTTTTTCCAGCATCCCCACTTCTTGCTCTTCATTGTCTCCATACACTCCCACCACCTCTCCTGCCCCAAGAGTGTGGAGCACTGTTGTTTCAGGCAGTGACGTGCGACTACGCTCCCCGGGGCATGCACGGCTATGTCCAGACAATGCCTGAGGACACAGTTTCAGAGCAGGTTCAGGGATCCCATCATTGAATCTGGACAAGGGACCTCCTTCCTTATGCCAGTCCCAGAATCGGGGACCAGGAATGCTGCGCACCTGCAGTGGTAGTGACTTCTGCTTACAAAGCTACATGCTCATTTAATGAATGCCCTTGATACTGACCACAGTTTATTTTTTATAATATTTTTGATAAATAAGCAAAATAAACACAATCAACACAATTGAGGAATGAAGAAAGAAATTCAAAGAGACCACATGGAGAGTACACAGGAGACCACTGTGCAGATCCACAGGGTATTGCTCTTTCAATTATACCTAAAATGACACAATCAGACCTATATGATTTCATAATCCCAATAATTTTGGCTTATTGTAAACTGTTTCTGAAGTGATTATTTTTCCATTAGGTGAGCATCATGCGGTAATAAAAATGGCTATAATGTGAAGTAATAGTAACAATATAATGATGATAATGACAATAATTATCTCCATGAGGGCCTATTCAGGGCGTGACTCTTCACATAATTTTTTATTCAACCTTTACAACAGTCTATGAGGTAGATAGTGCTTACATTCTATATATGATGAAATCAACCAAGGCTCTGAGAGAGCAAGCGTCCTGCTCCATGTGACAAGTTGGTTGGAGGGATAAACACAGGCGTGTCTGGTCCCAAAGACCTTGCCATTTCGCAGGGCAGTGTAGTCTCCTAACCACGGTCTTTACTTCTCGAGCTGAAATGGGATAACGTGTTGACTGTGCCTGATGGTGCCTAACGCTAGTAGAGATTCAACAATCCTATTCCAGGATTACCGCAAATCGTCTCCACACTTGTCTCCTTGCTTCTGCTCCAACTACTCCATGCCCTTCCCACAAGACCAGCAGAACTGGATCAGGCCACGTATCTGCCAAAAATAGTGACCATCTATTTGGGGATGCAAACTCAAACTTTTAAAGCCATGTATGAACTGGTCCTTCCTTCCACTCTCACTAGTGGTTGCTTTCAGATCTATGAACATGTCACAGCCCCTCCTGTCCCATGATCTGTCCTTTCTCATATTCTGTTCCCTCAACCTGACATGCCCTTCACACTCGTTTGCTCCTACTTGTCCTTTAGCTCTCTGTATAGTAAATGCTGAAAGATTATTGCTAAATGAATAAATGCATAGTTGGATGAATGAATGAATCAGCATCATTAGCCCCAT
Organism: Cabassous unicinctus; assembly: GCA_029593785.1. Classification (NCBI taxonomy): domain Eukaryota; kingdom Metazoa; phylum Chordata; class Mammalia; order Cingulata; family Chlamyphoridae; genus Cabassous; species Cabassous unicinctus. Next base: position 10,265 of record JAQZBX010021692.1, read on the forward strand.
CACCACTATGACTATCATCCCTTCATCCTGTATCAGTCTTGAAATAGTTTTCTTAACTACTCTAGCCATATGGGACACAGAAATAAGAAAAAGAAATTGTTGTTCATCCAAAATTCAGATTTAACTGAACATCCTGTACTTTCATTTGCTAAATCTGGCAAACCTACCACAGACACTGCCTTTTTGTGCCACGGGCCACCCAATTTCCTGGTTGGAGGCTTACAGCCCTGTTCTGAGAAAGTGAAGTCCTGGGGAGAGCATTCCTCCTGATTCTTCTTCCTTTAGGTGCCTCCTTTCTATGCTTCTACTCTGTGCTTACATCTAATAAAGCTCTTATACTGTGTTACAATTGTCTGTTTGTCCTTGTTTCTTCCTTATTAGACTGCCAGCTCCTTGAAGACAGAGGCTGTGAGTAGGTGCCCAGAGTGCCCTTTATGTGAATAGAGGACGGCCTGGGTCATGTCATTGAACCAATCTGTGCTCATTTATTTATACTTCTGATCACTGGAGAAAAAAACGAGTTTCTTTTTTAGGATTAGATAAGATAAATATTCCTGGACACAATTTTTAAAAAGTAATGCTTACATAATTTGTTAATCTGCGTCTTGTCTGTTATTTTATTTTTTGAAGTTGAAATAAATTCTACTTTACAAAAGAAGATGACTATTCTTAATCCAATTCTAGGAACCTGATAGGTACTCTGTAAATACATGTTGACTGAACTGAATTTAATAAGGTCTACTTAATAAACCAAGATCTTATCAATTTAGCCTAGAGTCTGTAAGACAATAACTATTAAAAGAGAAGTAATCATCTCCAAGAGAAATATCCTACTTCCTTGAATCACAGATTGGCTTCCAGTGGACATGTCAGTCTGGGTGCTGTGTATCTCCAAGATGTTTGGGAAGATGCTCAAATGAGGTTCAAACAGAAGCTGTTCCCCAAGGATACAGTAGAGGGCACCATGCATGGCAGGGGGGTAGATTTTAAGGAGCTTGTGATTCTGATTCTATGTTTAATGAATGTGATTTAGGCTTCACTAAAATTTAGGGATATATATATATATCCCTAAATATGTATATGTATATGTATATGTATATGTATATGTGGTGGATGTGGATGTGGATATGGATGTGGATGTGGATGTGCATGTGTATATATGTGTATGTGCATGTGCATGTGTATGTGTATGTGCATGTGTATGTGTATATGTATGTGCATGTGCATATGTATGTGTATGTCTATGTGCATGTGTATATATGTGTATGTATATATCTCTAAATATGTATATGTATATGCATATGTATGTGCATGTGTATGTATGTGTATGTGTATGTGCATATGTACGTGCATGTGTATGTATGCGTATGTGTATCTCTCTAAATATGTATATGTATGTGCATGTGCATATGTATGTGCATGGGCATGTGTATATGTATGTGCATGTGCATGTGTATATATATGTATGTATATCTCTCTAAATATGTATATGTATATATGTGTATACATAGACATTTATATATATATATACACATACACATATTTATGTAATCTTTATTGAGATATAATTGATCTACATTTCACTCATTTACAGCATACAATTCAGTGGTTTTTAGTATATTCACAGAGCTTTGCAACCACCACCACAATCTAACTTTAGAACATTTTCATCATCATCAAAAGAAATCCCATGGCCATTAGCACTCACTCTCTGGACCTCCCCATTTGCCCCAGTTCTCGGCAACTACTGCTCTACTTTCTGTCTCTATAGATTTGCCAATCTGGCCATTTCATATAAATTGGAATCACATAGTATGTGGTATTTTATGACTGGCTTCTTTGACTTATAAAATCTTCAATGTTTATCCATGTTGTAACATGCTTCACAGCATCATTCCTTTTTATTGCAAAATAATGCTCTATTTCATGACTAATAACACATTTTGTTTCTCCACTCATAAGTCAATGGACATTTGGATTGTTTCCACTTCATGGCTATTGTGAATAATGCTGCTATGAGCATTCATGAGTAAGTTTCTTAAGTGGATGCATGCTTCCATTTTGTGTGATTGTATACCTAGGAGTGGGTCATATGACAATTCTATGTTTATCTTTTGGAGAAACTGCCAAACTGAGTCCACACTGTTTCACATTTCAACCAGCAATGTATTAAGGGTGCTGTCTTTTTTGTAAATTATCGGCCATTTGTATATCTTCTTTGAAGAAATGTCTGTTCAGATAATTTGCCCTTTAATTGGGTTGTAAGAGTTGTATGAGTTCTTTGTATATTCTAGATAGAAGCCCATTTTCAGATATATGAATTGCAAATATTTTCTCCTATTCATTTTTTAATGGTATCATTTGTAGATCAAAAGCTTTTAATTTTTATGAAGTCCAATTTACCTATTTTTTCTTTTGTTGCTTCTGCCTTTGGTGGTGTATCTAAGAAACCATTGCCTAACACAGTACCACAAAGTTTTACTCCTACATTTTCTTCTAAAAGTTTAATAGTTTTAGTTTATGATTAGCTCTATTATACATTTTGAATTTATTTTTGTGTATGATGTGAAGAATCACATATTTTAATCTTAATTTTACGTGTATATTCTTATGAACAATCTATATAATCCTAGTGTATAAATTTCTCATCTTTCTATATACATATCTAATGTTGTCACTATATCTTCACAGTTTTCTATTTATTTCTTTCATTGTTCTTCTCAATCTATACTTTCAGAGCTCTCTCTGTCTCTTTCTCATTATCTTGAATTTAATGTTAAGACCAGAAATAACTTCAGAATTTTTCTAACAAGCTGATTTTACAGATGAAGTAACTGAGGCCCAGATATCTTATGTGACTTGACTAGAGGCTACACATTTTTCAGTGTCTACTTTGTTTTAATAAAAGAGTTTATAATGAATGAAATAATTTTGCAGTCATAAGATAACCCTGAGTTTAAATTTAGGCAAAATACGTATTTAATAAGGTATAAAGTCCCTAAACTGGAAGATAATTTATCTTTGAAAACCACAGCAAACAAATAATTCAAACATAGGAAGTTAAGCTATACCATTATATTCAATTTAATAAGTGAAATCCCATTTTTTTTCTAGCCAATTTATATCTGCTAAGTCTTTCCTGGTATCCTATCAAGCAAGTAACTCTTTAATTGCCTCCTGGGGCTTATCGCTATTCACTAAGCTTTACAAAATCATTCAACAAGCACTTAATGGGCCCTTTCTAGATTCCTGGCGTTCTACTAGGCACAGTCTTCTGCCATCAATATGCTCATCTAGGAAAGAAGTGAGACACGGCAGATAAGAAGTGCAGTGCTTGTAGGTCTTATAAAAGACTTTTGGGGAACCCATGGTGACCTACTCCTCTTGGAGTGATGGGAAGAGTGCAAGCACAAAAGACTGAAGAGACATTGATGTATAAGCTAAAGGTGATGAAAAATTAGTTAATGCTTGGCATATACAGGGGAATATATGTGGGTAGAGAGAAAAGAAGGAGAGGGTTTCCTAAGCAGAGAAGAGAATTCCAAGAAAAAGCAGATAAATAAATCACCAGTCTGCATAAGGAGACCATTAAAAGACAATTCTAGTGAGGAGTTGAATGTAGCTAAAAGCTTTTCAGTAGCCAAAGTGTGACTGGCATTTGGCTTATCTTTGCTAAGGAGTCCCTTTTGCTACTGTCTGAAGTCTTGGATTTAGACATCACCCACTGAAGCTATATTGGTGACATTCTATGGGTCTGAGAATCCGATTAAGCAGGACTCTACATTTGTCACCTGTGATGACTGTCTAAGAGTTACCATGATCAAGAAAATGGTTGGTTTAGTTCTCTCCTAGGCTTAGAATGTTATTGTTTAATTGAAATGAGTATTGCAGGATAGTAAGTCTTTCAGTAGCTTAAATTCTATGTACAAGCAGGGACACAACTTGCGGAGTAAACATGATATAAACTGCCTTTCTAGCCTGCTAATAAAACCTATGCATATTTCTATTTAACTTAATCAAGGCCACATTATCAAATTTGCAAAATGTGAAAAAGAGTTAAAGTAGATATTTAACTCTACTTTGTGCTATTACATTTGTACCTTTCTCTATACATTCTCCAATTATGCATTTCCAAATCCAGCCTCTCTCTTTGGGTTGCTCTGTCTCAGTTTCCTAGGGCTGCTGCATCAAAGTCCCACAGACCAGGTGGCTTAAAACAACAGAAATGCATCATCTCACAGCTCAGGGGCGAGAAGTCTGACATCAAGGTGTTGGCAAGGTCATGCTTCCTCTGTTGTACGTAGGGTTTGGGTAGCCTCTGCCTCCACCATATGGCTGTCTTCTCTGTCTGCATCCAAATTTCTTCTTTTTAAAAGGTCACTAGTCATATTAGATTAACCAGCCTCCTCCCTCATCCAGCTTGGCCTCCTTTTAACTAATAACATCTTCAAAAGTCCTATTTCCAAATTGGGTCACAGTCATAGGACTGGGGTTAGGAGCTGAACATATCTTTTGGAGAGCACAATTCAACCCATAACCCCCTCCATCCTTTCTACACTTATTTAACACCCATCTGGTGACAACCTGTGCTACTCTTGATTTACCTTTATCTTTACCACAGTTGACACATCTGCTCTATTGAAGCTGGGCTTAGGGAGGAGCCCTCAGTGGTGTGCTGATGCCAGGATAAAACCCTGACCTTGTCAAAGCTTGAGGCTGGAGGTTACAAGACTCTAAGAATCTATATGGAAAGATGGGACAATAACTCAGATGACAAATATCACCTCCATTTCAGGAACGAGTCCAAGTACCCCAGGTTTCCTTGTTGCTCTGATATTCTCGAAGTCTGTGATCCTGCTGAAGTCTAGAATGGTTTCTGGAGATCCCTTTGGAATGAGTGATGGGCTCCAGAACTAGAGTTCCCAAGTCACATTGACCTGGGCAGAGACTTCCCCATAAGTGGAGTCTTGTAGACAAGACTGGCATGTGTGCTGAACTGTAGGTTGTAAAGCACTTTCATACTCGATTTGATTTTATCTTCATGAGAACCTGGTGAAGTACGTATTATCACCCCAATCTTCATATGAGAAACTAAATCCCAGAGAGCTGACTGGCTGATAAATCACTAAGTCTTTAGATCAGCTTTTTCACTTAATTCACATAATATTCCTGTGATTCCTCCCTTTTCTCCTTCTCCTTTCCTCTGCCCCTCCTTCCCCTTGTGCTTCCTCTTACCTTTCCGCCTCCTTCTTTCCTTTATTCTCCTTCCTCATCTTATCCTTCTCCTTCCATTTTACAGATAAGGAATATCAGGCGCATGGAGGTGAAATAGCTTTCAACCAGTTAGTAAGTAGTAGAGCTGAGATTCAATCCCAAATCTGTCTAAATCTAAAGTCTCTGTTTGCAAGGTTGGTGAGAATCTTGAATACCTACAGGGCATGGAAGATTATATAAACAAGTGAAATGATCCAGATAGAAGGATTATTTCCCTTTCCTTTTAGCTTCACTAAAGAAAAAGTAAAGCACAAGTGCAATAATAAAAGGAAACTTATACTTTGCATTGCACTCTAGGTACAATAAAGAATGGTATAGAAATGTAGAGCAAAAAAGTATATGCCCTATCCAAGGGTGGCAGTTGTTGGTCAGTTTGATGGAAGGTATGCTCACCTATGTCAGATCTTGGATTTTAAGAGAAAAGCTGGATTCTGTAATCTTAAGCAAAATTTTCCTGTTTCTAAATATTAAAATTAATTAAAAATTTCTAAATTCTATGTAGGCAAAACAAAAAGTTCCGTCTTGCCTGTTTCTGGCTCATGAGGTGGCAATTTATTATTTCTGTCCTATACTGTGCTGTCTTTAAGGCATTGCTCCAAAGCATTAGCTGAGCACCTGCAGTGCAGCCACCAGTGAGCTCAGCTCAGGACCCGGACATAGCAGTACTCAATGGTCTGGCTATGCCTGTTGCTTACAGTCAGCATTCACTATGAATGGATGTTGGATATTTTAAATATCATTATTGGCTGGAAGCTTTTCTATAAAATAAATGCCTTAATCCTCACAGCAACTCAGGAAAGAAGATTGAATTACCTCCATTTTGCAGATGAGTAAATTGATACACATATTGGTTAAGAAGGTCACACACCGTTAAGTGCCTCACCTGGAGCTTTAGATGACTCCAGGTTATCTTCACTTCATAGCCTTGTTTTTGCCTTTAAATTAAAGCTATTTTAATTGCTTCAAGTTAGGGAATTTTCAAATATCTGTCCAGTAGAAAACTGGGATAGGGAGGAAGGTAAGGGGCATAGAACTACCTCTCAGGAGAGAAGATATCTTTGTCTCACCTTCTCCATCCCTACCATGAGGACTGCAGGGATGGAGAAGAAACTGATAGGATAAAGAAGGAGGAAGGAAACAGGAATCTGTTCCTGCATAGTCCAGAAGCTTTGACACTGAGGTGAGATACTCCCACACTCTGTAAGTGACTGCAAGGACAGGCATACAGGGAGGCAACCAGCTGCTGGAATGCCCAACTGGGTGATGAGCCAGACAGATGCCAACTGGTTGTCTCATGGCCCAAGCCAGACCCATCACCCTTTATATAAAGACAGCCGTCTGCCAGACGCCTCAGCCTGAATATCTGCTTACCTGTGAGGAGGGTGAGTCTAGGGGCTGGGTCTTGGGATTGGGGTGGGGTGATGCTCAGGGGCTGCCTAGATTCACAGGGGTTAGGGAGGAGTTGGGAGCAGAGGAACATTGGTACATCAGCCTGAGAAGGAAAGTCTGGTGAAATTGTAGGGGACAAAGAAAAATATCTGTGACATCTGTGTTTAGAACTGGGGCTGTGTAGTCAGTGGACTTGTCCTTTGAAAATCCTACCCTCAAGCTGAGATACCATTTTTCCTTCATCTGGATGTGCTCGCCCTGGAAGAAAGATGCATTCTAATTTGTGCCTTGTGGGCTGAGTTATATGTAGGAGGGTTACCTTCCCCTAGGGCATGTGTATATGGATATTCTATGTAAATGAAGAATGGAAGTCTTTGTCCTTCCTTAAAAGCAATTTCAATGGCTTATAGAGAAGTGTTTCATTGGATGAGCCAATTATCAAATCATCTCCTCTTCTGTGCTGGTCAGTTTGCTGCCTGCACTTGAGCGGGTGGATTTGTGGGGGGCAGAGGAGTGGGGACCCCCGTGTGTCTCCTTCCTGGCAGTGTGAGGTGCTGGAGCTCATGCCTGCATCCATAGGCCATGTTTAAATCATTCCCGCTGCTTACATCTCCAAGTGTGGCTGAATTCCAGCCTTGTGATGAAGAATTCCACACTTCCTGGTCACTTAGTCTCTGGTCACTCCACCTGCCTCTCAGAGGTGTCCGGAGAAAACATTCCTGAAGCCAGCAGATTTTAGGTCGTAAATAACAGCGACCTGCCTGGGCAAGTTAGTTCTGAGACTTTCGAAGGCTGCTGTGTGAGTTAAGTGTGTGATTTTACATATGTCTATGGAGGGCCTGCTTAAATTAATTAACCTGAAAAAAAAAAACCACACTAAATATAGAAAAACCAATATTTTGTGTTGTGTCCAAGGTGCCAAATAACTGACTGGATCCTTTGACCTTACATGAACCCAGATGGCACCTGGGTGCAGGTTCCCAAGTGCACATTTTTACATATTTGCACATATATGCACTGCCAGTGCATGTATGTGAGGAAAGCCACACTCCAGTGGGCAAGGAGTCCCCACTCTGGGCGACAGCCTGGGGAGCGAGGTTTTACCTTCTGCTTCCTGTAGGGCTCCCTGTCACTGCTGAGTTGCAGAGGAGGTATTGGAGATCCTCTTGTCATCAGCGCCCTCTGGTGCTAAAAGTTGGTAGTGTCCAGCCCCATAGGGAGACAGACACCTGCAGCCCAGCCTGTGCCTTTGAAACTGCCTCAGAAATGCACAACTGGGTCCTTTGGCAGATCCAGACAATAGATAGTCACAATGGACCCAATGGACTAATGCTGGGTCTGGCTAACTTACAAAGGATTCCCTGCAGGGGGAGTACAGAGCTTCACTATTTTAACTGTATTTAATTGAGTGCAGGTTGAGTGCAGTGGGAGGAAAAGCAAAGGAAGAAACAGGGAGGCTTCCCCTAGGTCCTTCCACCTTCCACCCTCCTCTCCAACACCTTCCACCCTCCTGACCCTTCTCTCTACCCTCAGGTCCCGCTCACTGCCTGCCTCAGGACCATGTGTGACCAGCAGCAGATTCCATGTGGTCTGCCCCAGGGAGGTGTGAAGGGTTCCTTGCTCTGCACCTCCCAGGCCCCCCAAACCAAGAGCCAGATGGTGGTCCAAGCCCCTAGTGAAGTGCAGATTGTGGAGTGCTCTCCACCATGCCCAGTTCAAGTTTGTCAGGTGATGCGCCAGCCCAAGACCACCCAGGTGAAGTGTCAGGCTCCCCACCAGGCTCAGATTTCCTGTGTCCAAGGCCAGGCTCCAGGCCAGTCTGAGGTTTCCTATGTGCAATGCGAGGCTCAGACTGGCTATGAAGAGGGTGCTCCAGTTTGTTATGTGGAATACCCAGTTCAAACCTATGTATCCGTCCCAGCCCCTCAGCCTGTCCAGACTTGTGTAGAATATCTCCCAGTATACCAGACTGAGGGCAGATTCTCCACCCAGTGCCAGTATCAGGGCTCTTACAGTAGCTGCGCCCCCCAGTTCCCGCTGCGAAATTCCTACAGCAGCTGTGTCCCCCAGCCCCTGCCCCGGGCCTCATTTAGCAGGTATGCACCCCAGTGCCAGAGTCAGGGCTCTTATGGAAGCTTCCCTGTGCAGCGTCGGTCTCAGAGCACCAGCAGATGCCTCCCTCAGCGTCAGCTGCAGCCTTCCTACCGCAGCTGCTCCCCTCCATGGCGTCCCGAGCTCTACCAAGGCAGCCGCCTGCCATCAAGATTCTCTTCCAGTTCCTACAACCACTGTGACTACTGCACCCCACCCCGCTGCTCTGAGCCCATCTATGGCAGTGGCTGTTCTCAGGGTCCCCCTTCAAGATGCTCTCAGGGGTGTGGGCCCAGGCGCCGAGTAGAGATTTCCTCCCCCTGCTGCCCCAAGCAGGTTCCTCCACAGAAGTGCCCTGTTCGGATTCCTCCCATCGGACGCTGCTCCGAGAGCTGTGTCCCGGGATCTTCCTGCGGTACCTCTTACCCAGAGCTGAAGCCACGTAGAGAGCCATTCCCATTCCCAAGTTCAAGCTTGCGTCCACCACGGCGTCTTGACCAACGTCCAGAGCCGTCACTGCCGCGATATCCACTTCCTGCTCCACGTCCATGTCCACGCCCAGAACCATTCTCAGGTCCAAGACCACATCCTCTACCACGTCGATTTTCGGAACCCTGCTTGTATCCGGCACCACGTCCAGTGCCACGTTCAGCACCATGTCCAGCACCACGTCCAGCTCCACGTCCTCGTCCAGTGCAGCGTGAGCTTCCAGAACCATTTCCTCATCTGCAGCGCCATGAGCGCCCAGGTCCTTGCTCACTTCCAGAGCCAATTCCCCTTCCAGCACCCTGCCTAAGTCCAGAGCCACGTGTGGCACCTCGTGGCAGTCCCAGTCCATGCTCAGGCCCAAGTCCAATTCTATACACACGAGACATAGGGTGTCATGAATCCAACCCATGCCACCTTGACACTGAAGCTCCCAGCTGTAACTAGGGATGAGAATAGTGCTGGCTGTGGCCCCAGTGTTGCTTTTCCAGTTCCATGGGGTCTGGGTGGTTTTGGATACCGAGGAGATGCATGTGCTGGAGTGAAAGCTAAGGCTTGTGCTGGGGCAAAGGGTGCTTATTTTTAAAGGAAAGCTCACTGAGATATCTCTGCCTTCTGCTCAGAAAATGTTGCTCCTTTTTATTACAGCAGCCACAACTTCCTGATGTGTTCTTGTTTGCATCTCTCCAGCTCAAAGACATTCAGAGACTCCTTGCTGCAAAAATGATGTCCAAACTTTGCATATCATCTCAGGATCCACATCTGGGTCTCAGATACCTCTCCAGCCTTACATTTGACTCCTCTCCTGTATACATCCTTAGTTCTAGTCAGACCAGTCTGACCACCAGGACATATCTTGGGTGTCCCCCAAGCCACACCTTAGGTGTCCCTGCCTCCAAACCTATGCTCATTCTTCTCCCCACTACCTGGACCACTTCTCTCTTACTTTCCGCACCTGAAATCCATCCACTTGCTGAATACCACAGGAATGCCTTTCTGAGTTGATTTCCTGTAGCTCACTGCACTGTTCACATCATCCACTTGGCCACTGCTTTGCAACATCTCTTGAATTGTTATTTCACTTTTCAGGTGTGTCTATCTTACCTGATCAACTAGATTATAAATTCCCATTTGGGCAAAGACAGTATATTCCTAAATTTCTGTGCCTCTCCTGGGCCACAGCTGCTCAACAAGGTTTGTGGGTTGGCAGCTTGAGCAATGTTCTGTCCTGATGAGCAATTGCAGGACTTGGGACAAGATGAGGTGATGTAGCAATAAAGACGATGATGTATTCACAGCCAGAGTCCGAGTAATGCCTGCTTTTTACTCCTCCCTAATTCTCTGGGATGAGTTCTCACTCTTATTCACCGTTTTCCTTCTTGGTTTTATTGTACGCATTGTCTGAGCTCTTATTAGCCTGGATTAGATGGGCTGCCTTGTGGGTTTTCTGTCTTTTCTCAGTGTGCCTGGCCCCTGCTGGGAGACGATGGATGAAAAGTCAAGTCTGGGGAGAACGAGGAGTGGGAGAGCAGGCAGGATGACCCCTACACCCCAATCCAGGTGGAAAGGTCTTCAGGCATGAGAGCAGCAGGTCACCATCTCTGCATCCATAGTCAGAGCCACGGAACCTCTGTGGAGTCAGGGGAAGCAGGACGGGACCCGGTGGCAGCTCTGCATAGCAAACACTCTTGTTTCACGAGTAAATTGTTTTACTCTTTTTCTTTGAGGTAATGTAACAGGGAGCATCTGGGCCTAATTCTGCAATCTCTGATGGCTCCCAAAGCCCATTAGGCATGGGTGGTCTTGGCAGCATGAACCTGGAGCTTGGCAGGGGCAGCAGGGCCAGAGGTATCCCTTCCTCACACTCCCTGCAGACAAGGATGAGCTGCTGCCCCCAGTGCTCTTTGTAGGGGTCCTTTCCCAGAGGAGATGGTGCCCTGAGGCACAGTGATCTTTTGAGGATAAGAGACAGTCCTTTTAGGAGGAGCGGAGTAGCGGACGGCTATGGCCTGGACCACTGAAGGTTTGATCCAGGTCTACCTCCTCACAGATACAGGACCTGGCTCTGAGTATGACTTTACCCTCCCCCCAGTATCTGGTTCTGCAATGTCAGTGGGTGGAGAACCTACAGATCTAGTAAAACCCTGCGTTGTATAAAGGGAAACGGAAGTCCTTTATGTGCAAGTTATTTATCTATTTATTATTTATTTATTTGACAAATATTCATTGTTTACCTAATAGGCAGACACTGATAAAAAGTGACAGACACAGCCCTTGTCCTCAGAGAGCTTACAGCCTCATACACTGGTTCTCAAAGTTTGGTCATTGGTCCAGCCTCAGCAGCATCGTCTAGGAGCTTACGACAAACATCAATTCTCAGCATCACCCAAGACCTACTGAATCAGAAATTCTGAGAATGGGGCCCAGCAAGCTTTGTTTTAACCAGCTGCTTCTGATGCCCAGTAATGTTTGGTAACTACTGGTTTGGTGAAATGCCTTATGCAGGTAAACCCTAGACTATTGAGCACCTATGAAGCTTCAAGCTATATACTAAATTGCATATATTTACATACATGCATATATATATATATATATATCCTTCTAATTTCCACAGCAGCATTATTATCCTGCCATTTGCATAGTTGGAAATATAAATACATAAGCACATAGGAATTAAATGACAATTCAGACTTCACTCCCAACCTACACTTGTTTCAACTACACATGGTACCTTTGAGCTTGGTCAAAGTTCCTAGCCTCTTCCAGACATCTTTCCTGTATTAACCAAGTCATTTTTTCAACACAATCTTGGAATTTCATCAATTACTGAACAGCTTATTTTCATCCACAGTTTACTCTTCTCTTAAAAATTCAGGGTCCTCTAGGACTGCATCTTCTCTGTGGTACATGCCTCCAAGGGGTCTGGTAGGGCCTGAATTGTCCCAACAAAGTATCCTTAAGCTTTCATCACCCAGCATGCTGGGTGGGGCTGGGGAGGGTGGGGTGAGGAGAAGCCTAGAAGCCTTAGATGTGAGAGTCTCTTTAGATCTCTTCCCCATTCTCTCCAAATATACTTCTGTACAAGGATCCACTTTTCAGGTATGGGGTAGGGAGAAACACAGACCTGGCTGTGAGAGATGGGCTTTCACACCTATGAAGCTTCATCACCCCCAGGTTACTGGGATGAGCAATGCTCCATGCCTTGCGCTGATCTCTTGGGATGGAATCTGGTCCCCACGATAACCAGACCTAGATATGTAAAGGGATTGGATGATGTTAGAATTGAATGTCTTCTTGGTGAGCTGGGTTGGAGCTGAACTGGGTGGCCTGGTGCTCTCTTCCGGACCAGGATTATCAAGGTGTCAGCCTCAGTGCTATTTCTGAAACCAGAGGAGCCCAGGGCTCCTCTTTCCCAGGGGAATAGTCTGAATTGGCCTTAGAGTCCCCCAAACATACTTCAGTCTGACAGGGAGCCCACCCTGAGCCTCCAGGCGGCCCACGGCAAAGAAAGGGGCCCCCGTGGGTTGCATGTCTGCATGTCCTTTTGTGGGTTTTGCATCTTTCTGTGTGTGTGTACCTGTGTGTGTGTGTATTTCTGTCTGTGTGCTTTAAAACCTTGGGGCTTTTAAAATGCATTTGACAATTGAAGTTGTACCTCAGGAGCATGGTTTAGGCTATCCTACAATCCTTTGATATTGGCTTTGGATGAAACTCCTTGGGCATCAATTATATTCCCCTGCCCCCATTTTACTGATGACTTGGTTCCCAAATTTCTGCCTTTCCCTTCCTTGTCATCTATTTGAACAAAATTTAAAATGTCCACAGGGCCCAGGTCTTCTGAGAGGTTCCTTCCAGACCAGGTAGGCTATTTATAATCCTCTGTGTGGCAGTCACTAAGCTAGGGTGGTGGTTCCCATGCCAGGTGAAATTACCTGGGGTACTCGCTTAAAGACACACAATCTCAGGGTCCATCCCAGATCTGCTTAATTTGAATTTCCAGAGATAAAATCCAGAATCTCTATTTGTATGAGTTACTAAAATTATCCTCATGAGCTGGAGGTGGGAACCATTATTCAGTGATTGCAGGGATCTAAGAGGATGCATAGCTTACTGGAGTTTGATCTATACCCTGAAAGGAAGTTGAAGCGGTACACATTACCACACATGGGTAGGATGAGGCCATGGTAATGGAAAAGGAGCTGAGTGATAACTGTTTTTTGTTGGTTTTTGGTAAGGAGTATACTCTTCATATGGAATTTATATACAGCCCTGCAGTTATTACAAGTATATAATGTACACGTATATTGTGTATATAATATGTGTGTAATATATATATGAGACATATAATTCAAATATATAATACTTAAAGCCCATGACTTTGATGTCACAAATTGTTTTATTTATTGTTTATGTATTTTTCTATTTTTACAAACACTCTTTTTCCCCTTCCCTCCATCTCCCAATAAACTGCAGTCTGCTTTCTATCTCTGCAAATTTTCTATTTCCAGTCATCTCTTATAAGTGAAATCATACAACATTTGTCCTCGTTTATTTCACAAAGCATAATATTTTCAGGGTTCTTCCATGTTGCAGCATGTCTCATAACTTCATTCTTTCTTTGGCCAAATAATATTCCATTGTGTGTATGAACCATATTTTGTCTACCCATTCATTTGTTGATGGACACTTGGATTGTTTTTACCTTTTGGCTATTGTGAATAACACAATAACTAAAATGTTATCCAAACATTAATAAGGAAAGTTCCACATCCAATAGTTTGTCCTACAGATGAGAATAGTCTTGGATGTATAAACCAAGTAGTCATGCATAAGAGAAGGCTCAGTTGTATATAATGTAATAGCTCAGTGACAGCAGTATTCAAAAGATAACCAGAGCACTTGTGGATACGTTGTTGCTGTTTAAGAGAATAGCTTGGTGGCAAACAGTACTTGGTTCCTGGGCATAGCATACTCCCGAATTCTGGCATGGTTGGTCACCTCACAGGATCCACATGCCTGTGACACAAGACTAATCAAGGAAGTGAGGGTGATGAATGATGACCCATGTGCTTCTCTATCACCAGAGACCAACAGACATTTCTACGAAAGATGAAGACTCAGAGTTTCCTCATGTGGAAGACTAAACTAAGAGTAGCTAGAGTCCTAGGAATAACTCCAGCTGTGTCAAACCCATCCATAATGCTTCTGACTACCTCCTGTCAGAAGAGTGTTGAGCCAAACCAATGCCCTCTCTCTATTCTCTAGCGTTATATCCATCAGGCAGGAAACCACTTATCAACTTGCATCAACCCATCCATTCATTTAACAAATATTTATTAAAATTCTTCTCTGTGCCAGGAACCATGTTTGATCCTAGAAATAGACACTTTCCTGTGCACATAGAATTTGAGACAATTAATATGATGAGAGCTTCAACATGACAGGCACAGGGTGCTATGGAAGCCCGTAGGAGGGTTGCTTTAGTGGGCCAAAGAAAGTTTCCTGAAGGAGACAGCTATCAATCAGAGTTATGAAAGGTAAGTGAGGGTGAGACGATGTATTGAGGAAAGAGTGTTCCAGACAGAGACAGCAACAGGTATAAACACCTCACTGATACAATGACAGAGAGCCCAGGAGGGGTATTTCCTAGTTGGTTGAAATTCTGTCTTGGTTCCTAACACTTCTGTGGAAGTTTTCCTGCTGGTCTCAGGACTCCATCCTCAGTCTTGCTTAATGAACATTTTTCCCCCAACAATTTGGAGGGAGACTTAAGAAGCTAACTTACATTTCAGGTGACTCCAAGTTATAAGAAATAATTGAAGATAGACTTCTGATTCAACATGGATTGGGTAATGGACTCAATCTGACAAGATAAAATATAATTACAAATGTAATGTGAACTTATGCATTTAAGTTAAAAATCAGCTGCACTTAGATGAGTAGATGCAAGTAAAACCATATATATGGGGGGAAACTTAGGGAGTTGGTTGATTAAAACTTTGTTATGGTCCAGGGAAGAGGTTGTCCGTGGCAAATGGTGATGAACCATTGCTATTAATAACTATGTGTGACAGTGTTGCCTTGTTTGGCCCAGACAGCACACACCAGTGGCCCTGTGTCCAGCTCAGGTCAAAGTGAAGTGAGGCTGGAAGTTGATGGGCTGCCATGTGTCAGCCACAGTGTGAGCTGAGCTCACAACACCTTGAAAAGTTTTTATTATTTGCTCCATCTAGAGAGGTTAACTAAATTATCTTTCACACATCTAAGGCTGGGTAGAACTAGAATCCAAGTCCAGGCTTATCTTTTTTCAAAAAAAAGTCTACCTCCCTGTTGAAAGAAGAGTAGCATTATTATTTTAAACAAGTAGCATATTGCTGTCTTCTTCCATTATTTGAAGGGCTTTCATACAAAGGCATTAACCTTTTTCATAAAATTCAAGTGATCAAGCCAATGGATTTATTAAAGTATTTACTGAAATTTGACTATGTGCCAGGTACTATTCTAGATGGTCTGTACAACAAAGACCTCTGTTCTCAAGGTGTTAATATGCTAGTAGAGGAAAATAGGTAATAAACAATGAATATGGTTTTTAAAAATTGTATAATATAGTACATGATACAAAGTGTTTTGGTAATAAGAAAAAGTATAGCAATGGAGGTGATCTGGACAAATATTTCAAAGAGTGAAGGAGGAGAGAGGGTCTGAGCTTGGAGTGTGGGAAAAGGGGGCCCAGAGGAATTTGGAACTGTCAGCAAGAAAGCAACAATCAAAAGGGTGTGGGAAAGTGTCATGAGACATAGGCTTAAGGCCCCATTACGCCATTCACTCACTGAGAGGTCTGCCTTTGACAACTCCCTGACACTCAGTTCCTCCATCTACCAAATGTGGCTAAAAAAATGCTCACCTTTCTGGGTCACTTTGAGGATGAAATGAAATAAGTTATTTTAAAACACTGCATATTATAAAACTCTACAATCTATTTGACTTTGATGGTGAGATATTCACCCCTAAGGTAGAGGTAGAGGAAGGAGGAGATAACTGGCCCTGGGGATGGTGGGCCTCAAAGGCAAATCAAGTCTAGGATTGAACAGAGGCTTGATGAGCAGAATAGAGGCATATAAAGGGATAAACGTGGTCACCTGGAGCAAGTTGTGGTATAAGGCCTACTATTAAGGCTCAATAATTTGTGCCGCTTTGACATCTGGTAAAATCAGGAGGTCCTCCAATGGCCTAACCCCAAGTTTCCCTCCCCACTTTGCTCCTGCAGATAAGGTCCCCTAACCCAACAACCCTCCTGTGATGGTGAAGTTCATGTGTTTTGATTCTGTTTCCATAGAGAACCCTAATTAATACACCTCTTTATCATATGGACCAGGTACACTTCCTGCTTATCTCTGAGTAGTGGATTTCTGTTCCCTGCTAGCCTGTGGAATTCTTCAAACAAGCCCTTGCATCCTCCCTTGGGAAGCAGGGACGGTTCCATCTTCTTGATACTATGCAGCCTGTGTCCCACAGATCCTGGTTGTTCACTTTATTCCTGAGTGCAATCCCATGTGGCCCTGTGCAGTGTGTGATGTCTTTCTCCTTCAAGCTGTGAGAATATATGATTAGTAAACTTGTTATCAATCTCATCTGTCCAGTGTGATGTATTATGTGTTCCGCAATCCCGATAAACCAAAGGTGGGAATCCCTCACTCACTAATGGATTAAATAGTAGGCCATTAAAATAAAAATCTGAGTAGCCTCTTCAGAGGAGGAGTGAAAGGACATGAAATGGGAAAGAGAAGAGGGATGAGCAAGGGTTGGTGTTGAAAAAATGACTTAGTCAGAATTCTTAGTCTAAGGAGTAAAAGACTTAGGGGACAGATAGCTCAAATACCAGGGTGAATGCTGGGTTAAAGGAAGGGGAAGTGAGCAGCTATCACTGGGGGTCATCAGTGGATGGATGCCACTCAGCCAGTTTGCCCATGACAGGTTCCTTGGGTCATTCAGAGGGAGAGGAAATTCCTGGGCAGAGAGGCTCTGCAATCAATCAGAAATATTTTTTAAGCCTGAATCAGGATTGGGCCCTTAGTCACTGAAAGGCATCTTGATTTGACCTAACCTGGTTAGAAAGGCTGGGTTGAGCAATCAATTAATTAAGCAGTTATTTCCACAGCATCACATTAGCATTCTTCAAAGGTTTTGCTCAATCAGAAACCTGGGAACTGCTTGTGTTGAGTATAATCTTCCTCTAGCTAAAGCAGGTCTTCTGAATTTCAGCCCTGCTGACATTTTAGGATGCATAATTCTTTGTTGGTGGGGGCTGTCATGTACCTTGTAGGATATTTAGCAGCATCCTTGTCCTCTACTCACTATATGTCAGTAGCACCCCACCCCCCCAATTGTGATAACCAAACACATTTTCAGACTTTGCCATATGTCCTGGGGGTGGAGGTGGTGGGGCAAAATCACCTCCTCTCTTCTCTCATTGAGCTAAAGGTAAGAAACTCAGGCCTTGTCCCCAGGACACTCCCATTCTAATAGAGAATCATGTCCTCTACTTGCCTCTATCCCAACCAACTCTCAACCATGAAAAATAAAGAAGGCTCTATAAAGTAAGGCAGAAGTTCAGGCAGAGGCATGTAAGTAGTTACAGCCTTAGGAGTCTACAGAAGGATCTTAGTTTTTCCATTAGGGAGGTAGATTATCTTGGCCATTTAGGGCTATTGTGAATAGATTACATACGACTATCATTATTTGGTAAACTTGTCCAGTACCTCAGACTATGCCTTTTCCTTTCTAATCCTCTTGCTTGGTCTGCTAAGGAATGCCAGTGGCAACCTGAGAACATCATAAGCAGGCATTTCCATTGTTTGAAAAATTGTAAAACAGGGAATTCTAACACAAAGAGAAGTGATTTGTACTGATGGTTCATTAATGGGATTAACAGGGAAAAGGAGAAAGAGAGAGCAGTGATCAAGGGTCTTGGCAGGCTTTCAATAAGTATGCCCACATTTCTGTTTTCTGGTCCCCCCCTACTGAATATGATGGACTAATTGGGAATAGATAATAGAATGCATTATGAATTAAGAACAGGTAGTGTGATTATGAGTTGGGAAAGTCTCTGAGGCTTGTTTAAACTCTTGAGACTTTGAGCAGACAGACTGGTACCGTAAGGCTTTCTTAGTCAAAATCATGATTCTTAGAGATAAGTTGATACTCCCGAAAAATGTTAAATTTCTATGTTCCTCTAGACACAAAGGATAGAAGTACTACAGACCACAATCCTTTGAAACTCTTGGTACAGGTGTATTTTGAAATTCAGAACTTTTACTTATTTATTTTTTAGGAGAATAATATGGTGAATATAGAATTGATTATTAAAGCTACAGGCATATTTCTCATTTGGCTCTGTCCAAACCCAACACCATGAATTTAAACCAAGGATGCTACCACATCTTGATAGCGTCCAGATCCATATTTCCTCCTTCCATGGTATTAGGGCTCCTATCCCCTCAGGGAGGGCATGAATACTACTGCAAGAGAACGTATGAATATTCACAGTAAGGTGAAGTGACTTTCCTCAAGATGAGTGTTGTCAATAATCAGACAAAAAAACTTCAGTGAAAACTGAGGTTTTTGGATTTGGGAATTGCAAATAGGGCCTGCAGATCTGCAGTAACATTTGGAGGATTATTGACAATGGTATTTTCTTACCTCTATTTCCTACTGCTATTGCCCGCTGCTCCAGGGTTTCCCACACAGTCCTCTTCCATATGAGGATCCAGCACTAATGTGATTTTCCTTCCCCTGCTAAATCAGCAAATCTACAAATAACAATAATAAAATTAAACTAAAACCTTCAATGGATTTCTAATGAACATTCAATGAAATCCCACAATCTGGATGCAGTCTTTTTGGCATCATCTTGTGCCTCACTCTATTCTGCCTACATGTCACACATACCCTACATTCCAGTCACAGTGGGTGGACCATTCACTGTTTGCACAACCGCCTGTTTCCTCCTGCTCCATACCTTTTCTCACACTGCTTCTTCTCCATAGACTGCCCTACTGCTTCCACCTCACTATCTCTACAGGTGTAGTTTCACCCACCATCTTTTAAAGCCTATGTCCTATCAGACCTCTTCAATAAAATCTTTCCCAGAGATCCTTTGTCAGAATCCCTATTTCATATGTTTTCCAAAACTAATTTATATTCTGCCTCTAAACATGTAATATCATTTATTGGCTTTCTTTGTTTTTCTTTTGCTTGGGATTTATGAACATTCTGGTCCAATGGTTTTCATGGACCAGAGCATATACATTCCATCTGGAAAATTTTTCACCATTATTTTCAAATATATTTCCTCCCCCATTCCATTATTTTCTCTCCCTTGAAGACACTAATACATGTATGTTAGACTCTTTGATATTATTCGACAGGTTACTGATAATCTGCTCATTTTGTTTCAATATTGTTTTTACTCTCTAGTTTAGTTTGGATAATTTCTTCAGGTTCAAGTCCACCAATCCTTTCTTCTATAGTTTCCCATCTACTAAACAATTCAATGAAAATTTAAACATTAAATTTAATTTTTAACATATTTAAGATTTTTGGATATTGTATTTTTATTTCTAGAATTTCCACTTGGTTTTTCTTTGGGCATTTTCATTTCTCTTCCAAAATATTCCCATCTTTTCACCTATTTTATCCATTTTTTTCTGTATTTAAAAACAAACCATTACATTCATAATAGTTATTTTAAGTCTTTGTCTGCTAATTTGAAAAATCATGTCTTATTGGGACTATTCTATTAACAATTTTCTATTAATTATGGGCTACATTTTCCTACTTTTTTACTTGTCTTGTAATTTCTATTGTATCCTGCACATAGCAAATTTGATAAAGGTGTAGACTGAGTAAAATACTGTTTTGTTTTGTATTGTCCAAAGATTGCAAGTCCTTTCTTCTGTTTGGAAGTCCGGGTGGGGAGCTGATCATTCAAGTTCCTCCTACTTCCTCCTAGAACTCTGGGGTTGGGCTGAAGCTTTAATTATATTACCTTTACCTGTGATTTCCCTAACTTGCACTCCCCCATTCTGCACCATTTTGTTCTTGTTAATAATTGAGCTGGGATAGGTTGGCCTGTATACTATTTTCTAGCTCATGTTTGTATTCAACTTCAACATCACTGCTAAAATGTATAGGGCTATGCTACTAGCCCTGCCTCACTGGTTCTTTGTTAACAAAATTTAGGGAATATATGGGCAAAGAGAATTTTTTGGCCAATCATTGTTAGCCCATGCTGTTATATTAGGCTCAGCTGGTTTCTCCTGGTTCCTGCCAAGCCTCTCTATTTGTGGAAAGCACACTCTTCCAGCTGCCCAGACCTAAGACAGTGCCCCTATACCCAAGTATTGAAACTGCCATGGACTTGTTTCTCCTTGGAAATCAGTTTGTCAAGGTTTCCTTATACCCCTAACTCCTAGCTGGCCACATAGAAAGTTGTAGTTTTTATTCTTTTTAGATTTTTCCTGTTCTTATCATAGGAGCAATGGTATTTTTCACCTTTCCACACCCTGACTAGAAAAGAAAGTCACTGATAATAATTATTGGGAGGCTGGATATTATAGTGATGTAGAATCTGGGCCCTAAAGTCATACTTTCAGCATCAACCTCTGTGACTTTGGGCAAGGTATGAAGAAAGCCACAGCTTTTCACTAGTAGGATTATTGTGTGCCATAAATGAGTCAATGAATGTAAACCGCTTAGAGAAGTGCCTGGTAGACTGCATATGCTCACCACAAGTTGGCTATTAATATTATAATTGCAAAGTTTATTAGTATTGTTAATCACAGTCTCCCTGGCATTTAGCTGTCTAGCCGTTTAGTCAACTAGCTAGCCAATCATCCAGCCTTCTTGACATCCAACATGTCATTGCACAAAAGGTTTAAAGCATATTAGAAGATAAAAATGCATAATAAAATTATTATGTATATATATGAATTTAAAAATCAGGACCAGGTGAAATGCAAATAAGAGTTTGTGTTCCTGGATTGTATGGGGCCACCCAGGGCATGAGTTTCCTGTCTCTTACCACATGAATCAAGTTGGATCCCAGTATTTTTCCTCCATTTGTACAATAAAACCACAACTTCACACCCAAACACACATAACTCTCACAGAAAGTATGTACATATTCAATAAATGCTACTAAAAACCTGAGAAATGGCGAACCAGAAGTTTATATCTCAATGATGGAAATAATATCAAGTCCATCATCTACACCACTTAATCATGGTTTAATGTCACTTCATTGGCTGCTCTCTTCTCTTCACCCTTCCCATTTTTATCTTACTTCATTCCTTCATATTTCCTTCAAAAAAAGAAAACTATAAATTTTACTCATGCTGTAATTTAGGGCAATATGCCTCTCTATGTTCCTTTTCCCCCATATCCACTCTAGATCGATCTTTATAAAGCCAGACTCATCAAGGTACATAGGAGAAAAAAAATGTACGGCATTTAGTTTTGACAAGATCCACCTACCTCAAAAGGCATCTGTGGCACTAATAATTCCCAGTGTCCATGAGAAATCTGT